>JABSTR010003418.1:0-19952 GCA_013339765.2 Haemaphysalis longicornis | reverse complement strand
ATTCTTTTGTACTCTGGTACCGATGCAGACTACGCGAGGCTATTTGTGGTTCTGTATGCCTTGCTTCGGCTAATTCGCAGAACTTTCTGCATAGCTTCTTCTACAAAAGTGATTATTGTAAATACAACATCCGAAGCATTATAATTGACAACAAGGAATAAGATCTAGCATTAGCAATGTCGGGAGTCCTGACTAAATCAAGAAATGTTCAGGTTGAAGGTTGATTCTGATCTAAGCAACAAATTTCCCAAACAGAAGTAAACAATGAAGACAATTTGGCTATATTGCGATGCCTTCCGGCTAAATTTGAGCCACAAAGTCGATATATTTGTACCAACCCGAGTAATATCAGAATAATGTGAGCTTGAAACGTTAGGGTCTAAGAGTAGTCCTCAGTCCACATGCGTACATGACCCCGCCTACAAGACAGAGGATGTAGATTATAACTCCAACTTAGTAATTTTTTTTTTGCTGGACCTACAAAAGCTTTGTCAAAAGTTACGCCATGCTGGAACTACAAAAGATAGCGTTTTAAGGCGGAGCCTCTTAGTCCAGCTACAAACCCAGGAAAAGCCTGCTAGCATCCCTCTGACCTGCAAACTCTCCAAAGGTGAAGGGAGTGTTTTGTTCTATTTCATTGGTCGATGGAAGCGAAGAGCCACCGGCCTCCCTTCAACCCCTACCGAACCAATCCACATCTCCTACGGAAGCGACACGGACTGCACTTCGGTCACCGTCCGAACCATTCCGCTGCGTGGACAAGAGCGCCTCGTTGCCTTGCGAGAGCAGCGGTTCTGGTATGTTGGCACGGAGAAATACTTCGACAAGAACTTTGTGAGGAACGAATTCAAAACTGCTTGCCATCGGAGCATCGGTTCAAGTTGATTTCCACCTTTGTCTGGAGTCCGTCAATTTTTTTCTGGGGTACATTTTGCGCAATTATAGATACAACGGGCTCTGTCCGTCAACATTGAATAAAGTGTGCTAAGCGTTGAGCGTGGACTTGAGGCGTACGCATAACCGATTTGTAAAGCTTGTCCGTATCGTATTTCGCCGCGCGGTAAAGTCATTTTGGGCGTCAAGTTTTTTTCAGTAGCCCTTTACAGCAACGCGACCCCACTCGTGATGCAGCTTTCATGCTTTAATGCCAAAATTTTTCTTTTGCAGATATTTTACGTTTCGAACGTTTTTACAATGCTAGCAGGTTTATGTTAAATATGTACATTACTTCACCCATTGGTGAAGCTTTCGCGTGGAGCCACAACGAGCACCGAATATGATATGAACGTTCGCAGTCATAGATTTTCTCTCGGATCTGCAGTGCCACAGCCGATTGTGTGATCAATGACTGGCCCTAACGTGTCCCATAGTTTGAAGAGAAAACAGCATTTGTGCTTTAAAAATGTGGTCTATGGCGCATTAGATAATGATGCTTCGGGTTACGCAGCAACAAAGCGGGGATACTGACTCTGAACCAACCTGTATGCTCAGCCGTCCCGTAAAGAATTCGTTCCCATGTGGCATGCATTGGCCTCCCCGCTCGCAATGGTGAAGAAAACAAAGTTTGAAATAGAATGTGGAGTTCCTGGAGCTAGCTATGAATCCTGAGTTTATTGCACAAAATAGAAAACTGGCAAAAACGAAACAAGAATGCAGCCAAGGTTCTATCACCAAATACTTCCTCGTGTGCAGATCAGGCCATAGACAGTAATACGGTGGTAAAAGAATGTGCCCCGATGCACGCAGTGTCGTAAACAACCGGTTGCAGTGTGCGTTTGTGCAAGCGTAGCTCTGGCTACGTGCGCTCAGTATAGTCTTTTTCTTGTCCTAATCGTTGTAATGCAACACTTTCTACAGCCGCCACATTTACTCTAAATTACGTCAGGGATCTAGTGAATACTCTCGTTTCACAAGCCCCCGCTATGCCCCGTATACATTCTAAAGGTCACATATCCAGCGAAACGTGATAACGTTCTGGTATTTGTATCCGTTTTCTACGTTTTTGTACTTACTCCGAAATAATGCAAACACAAACTGAAATCGAAAAAAAAAAACAGATGAATGCGTCGCATGCCTTGAATCTATGAGTTATTTGTCAATGAAAGGATCTCATCAAAGTGCCGACGCTCATCAATTAAAACATTGCCATGAAGGTGCAGGATCCGGGTTCTACTTGTCATTATGTTCCATAATTACTCATCTTACGTGGTTACTCTGTGTTTCATGATAACTTGACGTTCATTGCGGCGATCATATCCTACACACACGTCCATTTGTAACGATGTCAAGGTCAGGGTGTAACCTCTCTTTGCGGTTGTCCACGTAGAGCACTCCTTTAGTGTGCGTTGATCCTTATTACAATGCAGATCATGCTCGAGACGCCAACAGCAGCGTTCACGTTGTTCTTGCTACTTTCTGTGGCGGGCATCCTCCTTATCCAATAGCATTTTGTTTCATTCCCTCTCAGCTTAGGAATAACTGGATGAGCCTCAACAGCCATTATGTATAAAAAGGGACTCGAACAGAAGAAAATTCAGCAGTTGGACCAACAGCAGCTGAAAGAGACCATGGTGAGTGGCCTGCTTGCGGCTATGGTAATATTGACCAGAATCTTCCGAAACTCTAGCCGCGTTACTCTAAGTTTCGATTTGATTTAAGGATAACAGTGAAACATCAATATGCTCCGATGGATAGGTTGTGAAAGTTTAGTCTAGATAAATTTGTTATTCTTGAAAGATTATGCACAATGGAAAAGCAAAGATCGTAAAAGGGCAAATTTTGTCGATCTGAAACCATGCGCGGAGGCGTAACGGAGATACACTTCACGTTTTCGTACAAAGCAAAAACAAAATTGCGACTTTAGACAAAACTATAATCGCTTACGAACGCCCGTATTAAGACTACACTCGCTAATAATCTTGTACGCACGACGTCAACCGAAAAGTGCGTGGTCACTAGAACTGTGCAAAAATGCTAAAATACGATTTTTAAGACTAACGACACAGTAAGGTTCGGGAACACCGATGAAACATTTTTTTTATTATTGCAGATCCGTGCCTGCCTTGTTCTCGCTCTAGCCACCAGCGCCTTCGCTGGCTACACCGGCTTTGCCGGCTACGGTGGTTACGGCCTCGGATATGGCCTCGGTGGCTACGGCGGCTACGGCGGCTACGGCCTGTCCCACTACGGCCTTGCCCACGGTGTCGGCTACTCTGGTCTCGGCCTGGGCTACAGCTACGCCCCAGCCGCCAGCTACGCCGTCGCTGCCCCAGCGGTTGCCAAGACCGTGTCCACCTACCACGCTGCTCCAGCCGTGACCACCGTTGCTCACGCTGCCCCAGTCGCCACTTACGCCGCTGCCCCTGTCGCCACCTACGCCGCTGCTCAGTTGCCACCTACGCCGCTGCTCCAGCTGTGGCCCGTGTCGCCACCTACCACGCCGCCCCCGCCGTGACCAGCGTCGTCCGCTCTGCCCCAGTCGTGGCTGCTGCCCCAGCCGTTGTACCTACGCTGCTGCCCCAGCCATCACCCGCGTTCGCTTCCTACCACGCCGCCCCAGTCGCCACCTACGCCGCTGCTCCAGTCGCCACTTACGCTGCTGCCCCAGCCGTCACCACCACCGCCGTCCACCACGCCCCAGCTGTGGCACACCGTCGCCCACGCTTCCCCAGTCGTCGCCTCCTACGGCGTCGCCCATGCTGCCCCCCCAGCTGTCTCCTACGGCGTTTCCCACGCTGCCCCAGTCTACGGCTACGGTGTCAGCGGTGCGGTCTCGGCTACGGCGTTGGCCACTACGGTTTCGGCCACGGTCTCGGCTCCTACGGCCTGAACTACGGCTACGGTCTCGGCTCTCCTTCGACTACACCACCCTCCTCCGCAAGAAGAAGTGTAAGTGCTTGCAAAAATTTCTTTAGCTTGTCACTGAATGACGCGAACATTGACGGACAACAAGAGCGCACTGACTCGGTTAATCACCGCAATTTGTATTGCTCTAATTGCAATAGAGGTTCTTCAGTGCAGGAATACAATGCTTAGCCAGTTTACTTATCTGCGAAGCTTTTTCAATAATCCCAATGTGAATGATTGATTGACTGATTGTAGGGTTTAACGCGCCGACGCAATGCAGGCGATGAGGTGCGCCGTAGTGGATGGCTCCAGGTTATTTTTTTTGACCACCTGGGTATATTTAACGTGCGCCGAAATCTTGATTGGTTGGGGGTTTAACGCCCGACGCAACGTAGACGATAAGGCGGCCTTTAGTGGAGGGCTGCGATTATTTTGACCACCTGGGATCTTTAACGTGCGCCGAAATCTCGTACACACGGGCGTTTTGTTTTTCGGCTCCATCGGAAGAGAGGCCGCCGCGGCCGCGAATCTGAGATTTTGAGCTTAGCGATAATCTCTGTGGGCTAACTGGATAAGCCTTTGACGACTCACGAATCTCGCGACTGCCACGTCGTTTGGAGTTTGAATCCATCAATAACGTCGGCGGCAATGGCTACTACGATAGGCTGAAATGCCTTTGCCACTGTGCACGCGGCCGCGGTTAATCAGATGTAAGGCTTTTGTACTAGTGTTATAATTAGAGCGCCTTAGAGCGTGATAAATACAGTTTATACACTAGGATTTTTGCGCTTGTGGCTTGTTTGGTGCCAATGCCACAAGACAATTTTTTGAACACCTTAAATATTGGTAGCAAAATTCATATCTTAGCACCGGAATGCAGATATGGCACTTTGTTGTTTTTCTACGGAAACAAGGTTGCTCGGCGATAATTTTGAATTCATAACGGCTGTGCTTTCTAAAAGATGTCTGTATTGTTTTTGTTACGTCATTGCTATTTATGGCAACGCGATCAAGACAAAGTGTGAGACAGCGTACATGCTAATATTCACAAATTTCTGGTTTTTTTTCTTTTCAGAAACATCTTTTTCAGGAGTTTCCATAGTCATCTTAGAAAGCTAGAAGACTTAACAAATTTAACAGTGGCATCCACCTCTGCCTGGACATCTGCCCAAGTGGACCGAGATGTGACAATAAACCTCCAGAAGTTTGAACTTAGAGTTGTCTTTATTTTACATCTTAATGTTGGCTATTTTGTGGTTCAAAATCGAACTCACGGCCGTCTAATAACAGCCGCATTGCCGTCTCTCTTGATGCATCACCCTCGTGACTTTCCGAGTGACACAGTCTTATAGGTGGACCTAGGTCGACAGCAATACCTCTTTTTTCTTATAATAGGCTGCCGAATATTCTTCAGTACATCATCACTTGCGTTTTCTCCGCATTCATAAGTGTCTTTATCCGTCGTGAAGCCACGTTTTGTGCTAGCTTGGTTCAGAAATGGATGCAAGTTTAGGTGCAGAAATATACGATCTAGGGCACATTTCTGTATTTATGCTGGCAGCTCCATAAGCAATAAAGAGAGAGGCAGACAAATATTTATTATATTGGGGTGCTTTTCCAGAAGGCCCGAGACTGCGCAAAAGTCCGGATACACGAGGTCTGGCGCGGCCACGTAGCATGATAATATTTCGAGGAGGAGATCAAGCGCTTTAAAAATGGGATTCATGCTATTTGCTGATTCTTGAGGTGACACAATCAGTCAATGGAAGCGTGCTCCGAGGAGGTGAGATTAGGGCGTGGCGCTTTTCAGTGCGTTCTCTCGCTCCACTGTAGCACTCGCGACTACTGCGGGCAACCAAATCGAGCTACTTTACTGCATCGCGCATTTATTTGATAATATGCATTTGACTACAAAGGTTATTTATTTATTTATTCCAGACGTTCATTTAACCTTTTTGTTTGAAAATGTTCTCCCTAACAAGCACTTTCCGCCGTCGGCGACACACATGCGACGGGAGTATGGGCGACTGCCAAAAAAAGAAGGCGGGTGGTGGGAGGTCGCCCCGTTGAAAATAATTGCTGCTCGGTTACGTTATCGAAACCCTTCCGTCCGTTTACCGATACAAAATAAAATTCCTGCGGGGTACTCAAGTCTTCTTACGTGATTTAAGGGGAAAGCATGGCGATACGTATTAACAACTTCTTGCGCCTTTTCCTCTCTTTATTTTGTTTGTCTTTCGGCACGGATTGCTTTCTAACGGCTTCTTTCTGCTATGACGTGTTTCCGTCAGTTTTTCTCTTCATTTGTTTGCCTTACTGCGTAAAATATGCCATCAAACCGGCTAGAACATGTGGACAGCCTCCCTAGAACAGGCTTCTAACGCAGGAAAACGATCATCTCCGTGCTCTTGTGCTACAATAAAACTAGTGTCCTTCCAAGTTTCATTTGCCTGTAAGACGAGGAAGCATGCTCAGTCGCCGATTACAAAAAGTTGCGCTTTGTTTTGTCCTTTCCTTGCACTGCGCCCACCTTCGCTGGTCATCCTGCACAGAATGCAAGGGCGCAGGAATTCAGAGCACAGCTCTAATGTACCTGCTGCTGTGGTTTCGCGTCGTCCCTGGTCGTCGGCCTTGTAACCGAGAGAACTAAGAGGCCACGGAGGATAGAGCGAGCAGGAAAGCGGAGAATGATAGCATGACGAAAGTGTGAGGGGGAGGGGGAGGGGGGTCGTATGCCGGGGCCCGCGCGACACGTGGTTCCCGGTGGCCCCGGGCTACAAGATAACGGCAGGGTATAGCGCGCTCGTGTGCTCCCTGATGTCGCGGCCACTTCCGGACATGCAGCGGCTATGCGCCGTCGCCTTGAAGATTGCACTTTGCTCTGCGCTGAAATTTGGCATTAGGAGTACCATAACCGTCAGACCATTCAACACCGGGTGCCGAATTACTAGCTCTATCGCATGTTAACGACGGGCAAATACTTATTGTGTGACGTCATGATGTCGCCATATAACTGAAAGTTATGTAACGTTTCTTATTATTATACAATGTTAAATAGTGTGGAACTCTATGCCGATAGTCATTCTTTTCTCCATGCTGCTGATAGCGAATGCTCAATTCTTAATGAAGAGGTCTTCCTTCTCCGCACGTATTCAACTTGCGTCCCGTGATTCTCCGATGAGTGTGATTTTCTGTTGCTCTCTGTAGGCGGAACTAGCTGCAAAAACGCAATCAAGCAGACAAACTTGGCTTTAGAACCCATCGATGTAGGAATAATTTCGTACTTTAGCGGCTTCATTTAGCTTAAGATTCAAATCATTTCGCTTAAAATTCAAATTTCACAAGAAATTTCAAAATCGCCCGGCGCCTGGCGTAAAAATGGATGCATGGCCCTACGGTTCTACGGCGAGGTAAAACTCCCCAAATAGCTTTACACGTACGGCGAAAACCTTACAGTTGGGCACACTGTGGCAACAGCCCGCTCTGTGTGGGATCCTCATTGAAGCAGCCCTTCAGAGAATGCGATCCTGCCACGGCAATTCGGAGCGAAGGTATAAACTGTTTACAGCGCGACGCCGTGGCGGCAATGTTGGGCGGCGTTCGTGATGTTATTGGGCATGGCCGCCTTCAGAACACGTTTCTCCCCGTGGCCTTCGCTGGGCCCGTGCGCATCGGAGAGCACCGGCGTGGCTCTACGGGCGGATTTCACAATTGTTTTCTAGGGTTGCTGTGAATATGGCTTGTTGTAGAAGCATGTAGGGTGGGCTAACGTTCAGAGATTACATCGTCACAAAAACTCCCGAATGAAAGGTAGTTTGAGCCTTGTTTTGATTGGCGTGCGTCCCCTAGACTCCTGTTCACGAGTTTTGTCCAAATAAAGCTGCCCCATTGTTTTAGTATTTTTTTTCTATTTCCACGTAGTCTCTTAGAGTAACAAAATGAAAGCCAAACAGCTGTAACATCGTGTATAAAACAAAAAGTTTGGAGGTGTTCATAATGCTCCGAAACTTCTTTTGAAAGCTTTCTTTTCCGGCCTACGCTAATATGGTTGGCGTGGACCATTATAATATGAATGGGTATTACTCCGTAACCGCTTCTCTATGTTTCGACTTCCGATGAAAAAGCTGCAGCACTGAGCGTTTCAATTGACAGCTGACTTACAGCCTACGTGTGTGCATTGTATATCTGTTTCGCATTATCAGTGTTTCTGTTCGGTTATGTTAACTCTTGGTATGGAAACACAACATGTTGCCACTGCCATGTGCAATATACAGTGGACGAAAAATTCACATATGCGTGGCTATTAACATAAAGAGCGTGCTCACGCGCAAATCGCGAAATAATGCGGATTAGCGCGCGCACAGGGAAGTTTATAAACGCTCAAGTCGGGTAGCCTGTTAACAAGTGCAAATATTTCCCGAGATCGCACATCAGGCCGCGGATGTGAGCATTTTTTATATTTTTATATGACTCATTTAATCTAGTTGGAGTATATAATACGCTACAATTTTTTATATTTTATTTATTATTTATTATCAATACTGCAGGTCTTCTGCAGACCCATACAGGAAGCGGGCATAAACATCCAGTTATCTGATTAGATACAAGTCAAGGAAATACAATATTTCGAGGGACGATACGCATAACAGCGGAACACTTACAATAGCGAGTACATCAATAGTACTTGGTGTTCTTCCCATACACGAGAAAAGAAACAAAATACTAGAAACCACGTTCTACGCATGACAAACAAGTATGTACAAAAAGTACAAAACACCACTGCAAAACACATTTTTTTGCTATCACAACAACAAGAACAACAACAAAAATAACTATTCAGGCTCTGTTACCTGCTCCACAAATGAACAAAATTGATCAATATTTGTAATATTAACAGCTTCACTTGGTAGCGCGTTCCAAGCGTTCACAGCGCGAGGGAAAAAGGAATATATTCATACATTGCTATGCGCACTGAAGGGACGTATGCATTTATCGTGGTTCGTCCTACTAGAACGGCGGCCAGGCAGATGAATATAGTCGTCTTTACAGATTTTAAGGTGACCGTGAAAAGGAGATAAAAAACTTCATGGAAGCAACGTGACGCCGGCAAGACAGAGTTGCTATGTGCGCTTGATTGCGCGCATCCGTTGCACTGTCGCGCCAAGAGTATCTTGAATAGATAAACCTCAGGGCCCTGTTCTGCAATCTTTCAATTTTGTCGCGAAGGTAGTTTTGATGAGGGTCCCACACTATATTCTTCCGTATTCTAGAATGGGCCTGACTAGGGTTTTGTAGGCGGTTAGTTTAACTGCTGAAGGTGCTTTGCCCAATTTTCTACGCAGAAATCCTAGTTGTTTATATGCCTTGGCGCATGTATTGGTAATGTGCTGTTCCCCTTTAAGTCTTGCGAAATGTGACTCCCAGATATTTTACCTTGTCAACTTTACTAATATTAAAACCATTAAGGCTGTACACAAAAGACAAAGGTCGTTTTTTCTTGGTTAGGCTTATGAACGCGGTTTTAGAGACACATTATTTCCATTCCCCACACATCTCGCACCATTGGAAATGTTTCGTAAAGAAGAATTTAGCTTTAATTGGTCATCAATACTGCGTATTGTACTGTAATGACGCAGTCATCTGCGAAAAGTCGCAATGTTTACACCGGTTCCGCACAAGAAGAGATGTCGTTAACGTAAATAAGAAATAATTTGGCCCCAAAACAGACCCTGAGGTACCCGGACAAAACACTGAGGCATCAGAATCTATGTTGTTTAAAGTTACATACTGGAGCGATTGGTTAAGTAAGCCGAGATCCATGCAATTACTTTACTATTAATTCCAATGATTTAAGCTTGGTATTATTTGGAATGAGGCACACATCGAAAGCTTTCGCAAAGTCTATGAATATTGCGTCAGCCTGAAGTTTGGAGTCAATTATGCCAGCGAAGTCATGCGTTTATTTCTGCAAGTTGCGTTACCGTGGACAGACCCCTACGGAATCCGTGTTGCTTCGGGTACAGCATATTGTTAGACTCTAAGTAGGTTATAAATGGCTTTGTTGAGGATATGCTCCATTAATTTACAACAGTAGGTCGTTAGCGATATGGGTCGGTACGTGTCCACCAGAAATCGGTTACCACTTTTATGGATCGGAATTATTCTTGCGCGTAGCCAGTCTCTCGGAAGTGCACCAGTTTTCAGTGAAAGCATAAATATTTTAAACAAAAAGGAGCAAGTTGTTCTGCATAACGCCTAAGAAACGCATTTTGGGATTTTATCTGGACCCGGCGATTTTTTAGCATCAAGTTGTAAAAGCAGGTTCAAGATACCTTGTTCGGTTATCTCGATTTCCGGCATGGCAGAGTCACGTTCAACAAGCGGCCCTTGGACTGGGCATGCTTGGGTGAATACCGATTGAAAAAAAGAATTGAACGAGTTAACTATTGCATGCGTATTTTCAGTGACAATGCCGTTGATTTCCATCTTACGGATTGGACTGTCCGGCTTAGCAAGGTAACGCCAAAATTTTCTCGGTTGTGCCGTCATAAAATCGGTTAGGGTGTGTGAAAAAAAATTGTTCTTCGCTTGGCGCAACAGGCTTTTAAATTCTTGGTAAAACTGGCTTATTACAGCTGGATCGCATTTACGCTTCGCTTCCGCATTCTTTTCAGCTTCCGTTTCATATGAATTATTTCTCGCGTTATCCAAGGAGTCCTTCGTTTTGTCCTCTTACGTTTCGTAGGAATGTAGGTTTCTTCACAGTGAAAAATTGCTGCCTTAAATTTTAACCACAAGTTGTCAACATCATCGGGAGGTTCAGCGTAAAAATCGTCTAACTTCATTTCTAGGTAATCAATAATGCTTTCATCGGCCGCTCTGGAATAGTCTTTAATAAATACATGTGAATTTTCATTGTCATGCCACTTTTTCCCGGGCTAAGATTGGGAAATTCAATTAGAACCAGTTTATGGTCAGAGATTCCATCTTCCACCATAACTTGAGCATTTATTGAGCTAGAAATTAAAGCAAGATCTAAGATGTTGGAAGCAAGCCCTTGAATGCGTGTCGGTTGCGTTACGAATTGCGATAATGAGAAACTTAGCATGGTATCCAGAAGTTGCTCGCAGCTATTTGCCTCTTATTGCTGACGGTTAGGTTATCCCAATCTATTCCTGCCAGTTGAAGTCGCCAACAAGTACTAGCTTCGTCCGATCATGCATTTTCTCGAGAAGATAGTTGTGCAATTCCGTAAGGTAAGATTCAGGTGCCCCAGGTCGTCTGTATACTCCACTATTAGTAGAGGCGTGGTTTGAAATGTGACAGTGCACCACAGACTCTCATGTTCGGTATACCATGTTCTCTTCCTGGAACGCTAGGCCATCTTTTATAGCGATAGCCACTCCGCCTATTATTGCAGGTGCTGTTGTCGCGAAAACAGGGAGAAGAGCGCCTTGGTGTTTGGGGGCGCCATGCACGAACGAAATCAAAGCAAAAAAAAAAACGGTCCCGCAGGGTGCCTCGCCGAGAGTCCCCTCGCTTCCTCCTCGCTCCTCGCTCTGTCGTCTGCTAGTCACTCCGCGTAGCTCCGCACGTGTGGATGCGCCGCCAAGCCGGACAATCCGGTCACGTGCTGTTGACGTCACATATCCGTCCGCATACGCGCGCCTCTTCCTCCGTTGTGTGAATCCCGCTTAAGCAGCTCACCTGGGGGGTTAAGAGATTGCTGGCTTAGTTGGTCGTCCCTGCTGCGCTCTGCAGGGTGGCGAGGTTGCAGACCCGGCTTGGGATCGATGGGACAGGTCCGGTCCACGCCCGGTTTGTCTGAAGGAACCGGGCCCGGGAGGGTGACGTCTGGGGTCCTGTTTCCCATGGCCAGGTGGGGTAGTAGCGGTCTGGGAAAGGTGCTGCGATGTGATCTGGGTGTAGGTGGGTGTGCGGCGCTTGGGTTGATATCTCCTGGGGCAGTCCGATGAGCCCGTGAGATGGGCGCCACCACACACGATGCATTGGGCGTGACATGGGTGTTGCTCCCTGGGGGTGACTTGGCCGCACAGGGAAAACTGGCAAGGGGGACATGGTGCGGGGGCAGACGTCCGGCCTGTGGCCTGAAGACCAGCACACGGGGCAAGCTTCGGTTTTTTCGTCGAAACGGGCGGCGACAGTACGTCATTGAGCGATAACGTATCCAGAAAGGTACCCTCGTTCCGTGAAAAAGAATCTGGGCCATGTTCGACGTGTTCAGTCTTTTAACCGTCCAAAATTGGAAGGTCAGGGCTGAACTCGCAAATACTCTTGTAGACTTGCTCTTCGGTGTCGTCTTCTGGGATATTAAATATTACTCCCGTGACCGATTGGACGGAGCGGCCACATGAGCCGAGACCGGGAAAAGCTGGTTCTTGATTTGAAGGGAGGTTATCGCCGCGTATGTTTTTGCGCGTTCTTCGAAGGGTGTGCTCACCAGGATATAATTAGCGATCCTGCGGTCGTATTTGGTCCGCGTGGCTGAGGGCGAGATTGGCCTGAGTCAGCCCTGCGTCGGCAATCGTAGCGGGTGGTAGCGGAGAGGCATCGAGACCACCGCGTGGCTGAGAATGATCTTGACATCTTGAAGTGCAGAGGTGCGCTGCCTGACACGAAACGTAGTTTGCGCCTCACCTTGTCTGTTTTTTGTGGTATTAACCCTGTCCTACGTTTCGTGTCAGGCAGCGCACCTCTGCACTTCAAGATGCTAAAACACAACAACTAGCCCACTCCCAAGCCTTGCTGGATCTTGACATCCTCGGAGGGCAGAAGGATTAGAGGAGGCGCCCTCGCTGCAGGGCGTCGACGACGTGGAGGCGAAGGCTGCTCCTTACCGGCATTAGGCTTGGTGGCCGCAGGAAGGTCGGCCTGGCGATGGCTTGTTGGAGTGAACTTGTGCGGCGGCGGACGTCCGCCCAGTCAGGGTGACTGAACTCTTCGGGGTCCACATCCACCCCCTCGACAAGATTCTCCATGGCGACGCCCCCGATGGGTGTCCGTGGTGGAGAGATCGCGCCGGTTGAGGCGGCGAGCACGTCGGGGTCGAGCTAGGCCTAGTAGGCCTAGCTTTTGAAACACCGTGGTGGAAACTTCAGGCGCCGATGATTTAAGAACGGAGGTCGAAATCACCAAAAATTGGTGTCAGGCGAACACTCACGTTGTAGGGGACTCGATGGTATGCCACTCAACGCGGTTGAAGGCAGAAGGTACGGTCTGGTAAGAGTTTTTCCTTTCCGGAGCCGACGTGGATTGCGTGAGCATTCCTCGGCCCCCTAGCGGAGTTTTTTCACATCTGAGAAATTTTAGTTACGGAGACACTGTTAGTAAATTTCGGCGCTGTGTAACTACAATCAGCTCCATGCATACGCCCGTTCCGCGACATTGGCCTGTAACACACCTCTTGCTTATGCAGGCCGAATGTACCACACTAAGATCGCGTCATAAACATTACACTCTCGTAAACAAACCCCATTTGCGACCAGAGTGACTGCTCCACATAAACATGGATTTCCAACGCCCACAAACGGTAAATCTCAGTGGTGAACGTGCGGCAAAAGCAGCGTCGACAGTGAGGCACGGGACGGACACTCCCGTGGCTGCTTTCGAAATGGGCCGCTAGAGGATTTCAGTGACGCCCCTACATGTCGCGCTCGAGGCTTATACGCCCCTCCTTCAATGCACCAATCTTTCGTTCCCTTGGTTGCCTTGGAGGAACACGCCAAACAAGACGGCTTATTTTGTTGGCTCTTTTGTATGCTTTGTTCAGCTAATCGCACGGGCCATATTAGATTTTATTGGCTCATTCTGAATTTTTTAAATTTTACATTTCTATGTCCAGATAACCGGGTGACGGCGCTGTATTGAGTAGAGCCTCACGATTGTTTTTGTGTTTACTATTTCGAACTTGTTTTATGCCTTGCGATAAAAGTCAAACAGCATGGGCTAAAAACGCCAGGCATGCTGGTTTGCACGAGTGGGAGAGAGATGAAAACGAACCAACGTGGTGGCTAATTTGTAACTAACCTAGTGACTAATTTGTAAGATGGTGACTAATTTTATAACAAACTATCTCGTCATCTAAGCAAGGTATCGAGAACAGTAGGATAAGGCTTGGTAACTTCTTAGCAACTGAACTCAGTGTCCATTAGGGAATTAGGAATGCAGAAGTTGGGAGAGACTTTTGCTAGCGTTCCAGTTAGGTTTTTGACATTGAACCCACAAGCGCCAAGTGCCTTACTTATGTAGAGCATATGTGGCGAAATAGTTAGATTTTGTGTCGACACAAAAGCGGTGTATACATAAAAGTATGAAGCATATCGAGGCGTTCTACTCTTACTCCACAACGCTGTATGATGCTTCGGATCACAGGAGGGACTAGAGACACAAGGAGTTTGTTATGGCAGTACCACCTGTGCAATGAACAGAACAAAAAATTGTGGAGAGAAATTTCCCGCATCACAAAAATAAAAAGCACGTCAGGAAATAAAAGACAGTTAGTACGAAGGCTACCGATTCGGTTAAGTATTCTCGCTGTGGATACAAGATTTGCAAATTACATGGCGAGGAGGAAACTAAACGTACTGCAAATATTGTTACACAAAAAGGCCGAGAAAAACACTTTCGATAAAACGGCTTCGATAAAACTGCTTCGATAAAAACGGCGTTCCATAAAACAGCGTTCAGTAAAACGGCGTTCGATAGACTCTCCGGACCCCCACATCAGAAGCTCCCGCCTTCGTCATCGTTGTCGTGTAGCGACTGGCACGCTACGGGTCCGCGGCGCCGAAGACGACAACGCGAATCTGTGCAGCCATCCCTTCACAAACCACACGTGGAGAGAGCCATCCGGCCAGTTGACGAAAAAGTGGAGGTCTACCGAAGCGAGAACGCGCTACCAGAAGATTTTCCCTATGCGTTTGTGCCGTCGCAAGGCGACAGCGAAAGGGATGACGATTGCTGCCTGAATTAAACACTGTACGTTATTTGTCTTTGCTTTACGAGCCGGCCAAACGGCTTTGCACTGCTGGGGTCCGGCTATTCGCTCTCTCTTGGGATCCGCTGTCAGTGTGGGGAGAAGCTAGGCCGACCCCAGCACTCCACCCCTCCAGCACTAGTGAAGCAGCGCCAATTTTCAGTATTGCCAACGTTCTTTACAATTGCCCTTTTGCTGGAGTCATCGCTGTTGGAGTAGATGTAGAGATGTTTTGTAAAGTAAAGTAGATGTTTGTTTTTGACTTTTTAAGTCCATTTTTGGTGGTCTTTTTGTTCTTCCCATTTTTCGTTATTTTTCTTGTTTTCTCAAAATGTCATTGAATGAATATCCGCATTTACGCTGGTATTATTTATTTTTATTTATTTATTTATTTATTTATTTCAAAGTCCGCAGGCCAGAATGGCCCTAGCAGAAGGGCCAAGTGAAGAATACAAAGGGTCACTACTCGTTACCACCAGCAACAACAACAAAAAAAAACGCAGAACTAGCCTAGAAAAACAACATAAAACCAAACAGCAGATGGACAATATAAATCATGAAGCCGAACCGAATGCGATATCAATCATACCAACACACTGATATGATAGAAGATACAATCACTGTATTACGTCAATAACCAATCGGTTCAACAAGACAAGTGCTGCGTCCAATTCTGTAGAAAAATTGTCAGCTGGCTAGAATTAAATTCCAGTCTTATATGGTACGCGGAAAAAAGCCTATTTTCAAATGAACTAGTCCTTGAGAAATAGGCTCTAAAGCATGCTCTCGTGTGTGACGCGTTCTTCTCGTGGTTAATGGCTTAAGGAATGTAGGTATAGGCAACGAAACTTTTTTGGTCAGTATATTGTGAAGAAGCAATAGACGGTTTAGTTTCCTTCTTGTTTCTAGGGTCGGGATATTATTGTTGGTCATGAGCTGCGAGGGGGAGTCTTGTCGTCTGTATTTGCCATCAATGAAACGAATGCATTTTCTTTGGAGCATCTCAAGTTGGTTGACATCTTTTTTAGTTTGCGGGTCCCACACAACAGACGCATATTCAAGTTTTGACCTGATGAAAGTCTGATAGGCTAAGAGCTTAACATTACTCGGAGAATGCTTAAGCTTTCGCCTTAACAAACATAGCTTTTTAAAGGCTGATGCGCATATGTCGGAAATATGTTGGGACCATGTCAAATTTTGAGTAAAAGTGACGCCTAAATACTTATAAGACAAAACTTCTGAAATTGCGAAGCCATGAAAGTGGTACTGGAAAACGCTGGGATACTTTTTACGCGTTATTCTTAAAAAGACTGTTTTTTGTGAGTTAATTTCCATATCCCAATCTTTGCACCATTGTTCAACACTGTCAATAGCTTCCTGTAGTATAGCCTGATCACTTGCAGAACGAACGTTCATAAACAAAACACAATCATCAGCAAAAATTTCAATGAAACAGGACCAGAAACCACTTCAGTCAAATCATTGACGTAAATTAGAAAAAGAAGGGGCCCCAGCACACTGACCTGAGGCACTCCAGATGAACAGGCAGAGCATCAAAACGCATTCCCCAACATCAAAAAATTGCATCCTATTTTTGTAAGTATTCACGAACCCAGTTAACCAAATACGCGGTAAGACCGATCGCCGTAAGCTTAGACAGCAGCGTGCTATGGGACACCTTGTCGAACGCTTTACATAAGGTCAAGGAACACAACATCTACTTGCCAAGCGTTGTCAAGTACCTTAGAAAATTCATGAACAACTGTTACCAATTGAGTGACAGTAGAGAGACCTTTCCGAAAGCCATGTTGGAGGGAGATAAGACATTATTTTCCACTAAAAAGTTTTGAATGTAACCGGCTACTATATGCTCCAAAAGCTTGCAACATGCGCATGTAATGGATACCGGACGATAATTCGGCACTTTTAACTTGTCTCCTTTCTTATAAACTGGTTTGACTCGTGCCCATTTTCATACTTCGGGATATTAACTAGATAGCAGAGAAGCCTGAAAAATCCTAGTTAAGAACTCGGCTAGCTGTAGCGCAAAGCGTCGTAAAAAGGCATTAGGAATGACGTTTGGCCCAGGACTTTTTCTGATGTTAAGCTTACGAAGCACGGTTAACAACTCCAGAGCGGTGAATTTGTGGGACTGTGGTAATGTCAAAATCGTAAACAAGGTTCGTCGGAGTCGGAGCAAGAGTAATACACTTTGCAAGTACTGATTGAATTCACGCGCTATTTGTTCACCCTCCGTAATAACCACGCCGTTCTTTGCAATTTTTTCAACCTATTTCTTTTTCTCCTTAGGATGTTGCCAAAATCTAGAAGGATCGTTCTTATAAACCCAGGGAGCGTTACATTAAAATAATGCGTTTTTGATGCACTAACTTTGTCAGCTATATATTTCTTTAATACCCGAAACATCTGCGTGTTTCGTACGATTTTGGCTTCTGAGTCGCTTCAACTTCCGTTTCATATGCAAAATTTCGCGACTGATCCAAGGATTTTTCCGATTCGACGTCTTTTTTCTTGAGGGGACAAAATTTGTCACACAATATTTGATTGAAGTTTCAAATCTTGTCCACAAACAGGGTACGTTTTCACTAACTGGTTTACCAAATTCAACTCTAGGTGGTCGATAATAGACACATCGTCAGCACGGTCGAAGTCTTTAACAGTAGAAGCAGACAGCGAAGTTCGACTATGCACACTGCTCAAGTTGCAACAAAAATACAGAGGCGATGATCCGATATACCAGTTTCAACAGTGAGCTCACCATTCGAAATTCTTGGCTGGTAAAAAACAAGTCAAGAATACTATTATCAGGGTTGGCTCACGAACTAATTTGGTAAGGTTTAAAGCAAAAAGAATATTAAGAATCTCATTATTAGGCTGATATTGGTCATATAAACGTCCTTGCCAATTCATGGTGGGCAAGTTAAAATCACCAGTAAGCATAATATTGCGGTCTGATAACGGAGCAGATAATCATACAATTGGGTAAGAAATGAATCAACTGCATCGGAGGAGGATAAACAGCACAAGCAAAAATGAATGATCTTATAAAGAAACATTTAAAATAAACTTTCATGATCCGGAATTTGATCAGTCATTGTCGCCGTTATAACATCCTTCACGACGACGGCTACTCCGCCACCCCTTGATCCTCGATCTGCTCTGAACAGGTTGTAGCCAGGTGGCAAAATTTCATCGTCAATTATATCAGCGTGCAACCATGATTCAGCAAGACAACAAAATCTATGTTGTAGAAAGAAGGAGTGCCTCGCTCAGTGATATTACACGCAAGCACTGACCATAAATCGGCGATTGCTATGCATTCGGTTCAGTGTTTATCTTCTGCGAAGCGATGGGCGATTTAGTTCCATCGTCCCACACATAATATCTTTTATCAACACACAGTTTATCGCTGACAAGGAAAACCTTCTTTCCACCGTCTCTTTCTGCCTTGGCACTTTCCCAAAGTATTTTAGGTTTCTCAGCGTTTCGGAAGAATAGTCATTAATACAAAAATACCTGTTCCCTTAAGTTTTAACTTATGGCGAAGCACGACTTGCTTCTTCAAGTAATCCGGAAAATACATATGACAGGACGGTTCTTGGACGATTTTCCCAGGCGATGGATACGGCAACGGATTTGCAGTCAATGCGCAGCTTGTCCTTAAGCACTTCCTGGATAACTTTGTGCCGCAATTGCTCTTCCGTTTCGCCAGGTGCTTGCGGAATGCCAAAGACAATAAGTTTGACCTTCGGCTGCTATCTTCAAGTTCGACTATAGAGATGCAAAGCATCTTTTGCTCGGGGCTATGTCCGTGTCTGTTGTCCATTGTACGGTTTCCGTTGGCGTCCACACCTCTCCCTCCCCCCACGCCAGCTGTGCGATAATGCGCTTCTCACTCCGTCCTCCTCTCCACGCCAGCTGTGCGATAGCGCGCCTCTCCCTCCGTCCTCCTCTCCCCGCCCGCTGTGCGATAGCGCGCGCATGTGCGCCTCTCCCTCCGTCCTCCTCTCCACGCCAGCGCTATATATAACCGCGTGCACGCGCCGCTGCCTCAGTTGCTTCGTCGGATGAGTCTCGCTCCGGCGTCTGATGAGTACCGACAGTTCTGCTAGCGGATTGGCTGTCACAAGTTCAGCCAGCATCAGCCAACCAGTTAACAGAGCCGTTTGTCAAGGGAAACCCTGAGGTGATGCGAAGCATCGCGGAGTTTCCAACAACGTTCACGCGATGTGGGTAACCAACGCAACTGAAAATAAAGGGAACTCCGCGATGCTTCACATCACCTCAGGGTTCCCCTCGGGGAGATGGTGTAATTTTTCTTGCACTGTTTCAGAGCATCATGAAGACTGATAACATCGCCACCAAGAGATACGCAAGGATTCATTTTGACAGTCAGCTCCCTGGCATTGTCGTCAAGGTTAATTAATTTTTGCGTTGAAGTCTTGTACAGCCTTCTCAATTTTGGAAAGCCTATCTTTAACTTCAGCCAAGTCACCCCGTATAGCCCTGCTGGCCTGCCAGTAGCGACTGAAGCATTTCTTCTATAGTTGGGCCTGGATTCAGTTCAATGTCGCCGCAAAGCAACAGTTTGCAAGCATGAAAGCAGTCACAGACAATTGCCATCAACGTACGTGGGCTCGGCACAGCAACAAGACATCTTTCATCGCTCCCATAACATAAACATGGCTAACCTGCAACAAGAAGAGAGGCCTCATGTTGAGCAGCCCGTTCGTTGCAGTTTCGCCGAGCCCACCGACGATCCGATGAGCAGGGTTCGAAGATATAGCAGTCTGGACTCTGGAAGCTTGACGTCATACGTCGGAAGGGGGCGTCGCTCGCTCCGTTTATTATCGCTGTTTCATACTGTGGTACACACGTAAACCGCAAGTACTTCTTCGATAGTCGCTGAGGATTCCAACACAGCCGGGAAGGCAAAAAGGATCTGCGACAAGAAGACAGGCCTCATGTTGAACATCCCGTTTGTTGCACTTTCGCCGAACGATTAAAGGTTTTTCTCCCCCCTGAATGAATGAGTGAATGAGATGCGACTGCATCTCATTCACTCGCCTTGTCCCTGCATCCGGCGTCG
>JABSTR010003417.1:0-53116 GCA_013339765.2 Haemaphysalis longicornis | reverse complement strand
TGGCCTTGTTGTTTTTATGGCACTTTGTTTTTCCGGACAGCAACTGTGGTAGAGTAAATGATGATGTGCGCGCTTTCGTATTTGGATAAATGTTTTGCTGGCAAAGCGAATATGCTGAAGTACTCATGGGTGGTCATTTAAATTTGAAGGAATTGGGTGGGCTCTAACGAGGTGCCAGCGAGAGCGAGAGTTCCAGCGAAAGGGAGAGTAGAGATTTAATGCTTTGTTGTACTTTGCAGCTGAACACTTCAATGGGTTCTGTTTCTTTTAAATCGGCAACTTGACGGCCGCGAATGACTAGGGTTTTCTAAAGACATACAAGAGCTGTCGGGAGCGTGGTTTGTGTTGCCTGCGTGAAAATAAAGACATATTTAAACACATGCAGGGGTATCATTGAAGTACATCATAACCCGCACGCCCGAGCCTCATTCCAGAAAGTGACAGACCATGGTGACTCCCTTGTTGGAAAGTTCAAAATCAAGGGAAAAACCTCGGCGGATGCGGTGGTGAAGGTGGTAATCACATGGTGCCAAGCACGGTTGGGGTGTGAAACCTCGTCGGACAGGACTGCACAAAATATGATTCACGAATGAGCCAGTGCGCCGCGGTAAACTCGAATGTGCTTCTTGAGGACGGCGTTCGGCTGTAGCGTTTATAGGCTTTAGAGTATACCGATCAACAATAAGTTTAAGTGTGGCGCCGCAGTTATGATGGGAGCAACCATGAGGCTGCCTATCTTGTGTCCAGGTTTTGGTGAAACCAAATTGAGTTAGAGTTGTAGTTTGTTTCAGCAATTCACGGGTTGTTACGTTTCAGGTTTGGGGCGCTTAACGCCCCGGAAACCCACTTGGGACATGAGAAGTATTTAGTATACCGCTGCGGAATAATTTTGTCCACGTGGGACCTTTCAAAAATCGGCTGCACAAATCTCGGCACGCGGGTGTTTTTTTTTCACATTCATATAATAAGCGGCCAATGTGATCGGGATGAAAACCGCGTTCTTGTGCGTAGCACCGCGACGCCTTAGACCATCCACCACCGCGGTAGGTCTTAGATAGTGATTTAGGAAATTGTTTATGAGGTGTTCAATGAACTTGCACCGGAATGCAGTGGCAGAAATTGTTGGAGGAGTCACCTCTACAGGTTAAGATTTTTCCGTTGTAGGCTCGGCTTCAACGAAATAAGCAAATGTAAAAGTTACAATTTATGAAAATTCTCAGTCGTGTACCGCGTAGTATTTGCGCAATAATGAAGATTTGGATAAAGAATGATCATATCTTCCCGCAGTGAGTGATAGAGCAATAGTCAGGTTAAAAACGAAAAGGCAGGAGTGTAAAGCGATGCAGACACGCAAAATAAAAATATGACGATTTACCACTTGCGCTATTGGTAGCAAAATACGGGTAAAAAAAATCGGCCGTGTATATGTGCTCGTTTCGTTGGAAATGTCGTCAAAAGACGATAGTCTTTGTAGACATTTCCCAAGAAAATTCCCCCATTTCTTTTCCCCCTCACCTCTCATGCTGTTGCTATACCGTAGCGCTCATTCCAAGGTAAACACACTAAAGGTTTGCGCTTGGGGTTCTGGGGGTTTTTCCGCATTCCATAATTAGGGCCCTTTTCCCACTTCACCTATTAACCATATGTTGAAAACGGCGCTCGACATCGTGTTGTGAAGGCACGTGCGTTTGTTTTGGTGCATCCGCGCTTATGCCGCCCTCATACCAGCAATGCCATCAGGTCGGCGAGCGTGTAGATGGTGATGCCATGACGTTCACCTAGCCGTGTTCCTATTGGCCGCAGGTCTGGCCCCTCCACGCCGCACAAGCAGCATTTGCGGGGGAAGCTTGACAATTCCAAACATGAGGCACTTGAACGCAGGATATGCGAATTCGCTGGGAGAATCACGCCACGTTGAACGGGATTAAGGTAATTCTGGCCTACAAATTTTTAACTTCACACTGAGGCCTTAAGTCATCTTTTTTACTGCTCGGCATTATTTGCCGTGCCTCCCAGCCCCAACCATTCAATGCCCTATCAACAGCTAAGCTGTTTAAGCTTGGGCCCTGTGCGTGCGGATAGGAAATAGAAAAGTCCGCTTTCCAAAGCGAAGACAGGGACATTCGAGGCAAGGAAGTCAGAGGGAAGGTGGCGAAGATACCAGGAGCCCACGAGCAGGTTTGGGAAGTGAGTGCCTCAAGAAAAACACTTCCTGCGGTCGGAATCAAGCCTGGATCTCTGGTGTCATGAAACCGGGGTCTATCCGATCGCGCTATCATAGCATTTGGCGCGCTTAGCCTATTCTTTGGATTCGTAGCGCGGGAATTGGATTTGGAATTTAGCTGAGTTGAAGTAGACTGTTACTTCCGACTTTGGCCGTTTGAATTTTGCACATTAGGAGTGTAGATTGTGGACTTTGATTTAACTGATTTTGCATGAACAAAGCTTCGCTGTTTCGCCATCTTTCCCTTTAAAAAGGAACATACCTAGGAAAAGCCAAGTTAAAGCTAGTGCAATCCACCAGCTCTGTTTTTTCCTCAGTCAGCGCTCTCAATAGCGATGGTGACCGAATTTTTTGCCGGGGATTGTGTGCTATACCACTATATAACAGAAATAGCGATGTTTTGTTCCTACAAGAAGATACCAAGGCGGTAAGGAACTCATTTTCGCAGTGGGCGATGACCCTTAATTTGACTAAACCAGACTTGACTCAACTCAAAATGAAGCAATAACTTACGACATCAGAAAGTAGCAGGATATACGGCAATCCAGCGGACAGTTGGGCTAGTTTGTAGCTGTTCACGTGCGTGTTCAAAGCCCTAACGAAACAGGGACGAAGGGTTTCAAACATTGTCTTTGGAACAGATGTGACGTGATCAATTGCGGAGCGGTAAGTTTGCAGCAAAACCTTTATTGTGGAAGAATATATGGTCCACCAGTGAGTGGTGTTTTTGTCTTGGGAAATAGACCATACGCAGCACGTACAGATAAATATCTGGACATCGTAAGATAATACATTTTGGATAGCGTCACCGTCGCCTCCGTCGTGTGTCTGGTACCGGGGTGGGGAGCGACACCAAAGGTTGCTGCCTCGGTAATAAATACAAGAATCCGAAAGTAAACTTAACTGCTTTACTGCATGACGAGTGATGAGCGGAAGCACTACAAGAAAAATACCCTTCCGGGCAAGGTTGAACGTGACTAGACAGGGCGACAGCATTGACTGGGTGCTGCAAAATGAATCCGTACCCTCCACCGAGAGGGCGGGCTGTATACACAACAGCCGTAACGGTTGCGTGGCTGTCTCGGTGCTTCTGTGCACAGGCCCGAAAATAGTACAGACACAGGCACCGCTCTTTCCCGAGTGCGTGAGGCCGGCAGTAGCGGTACTCGTTGAGAGGGGGGGAGGGGAGATCTCGACTGCAGAGTCGGCTTCGCCCGGACAATCTCAACACGAAAAGCGTTGGCTTCGCCAGTACGAGGTGACTTTTTGCTAGTTCCTCTTTGATTTAATCGCTCCAAATCGCAGCGGCGTGGAGCAAGCAACACACTCTTCCTCCTCTCACTGTTTTTCTCTCTTTTCCTCTTCCCGGCGTGACTTCAGGCGCTCATGGGCGACAACGGGATAACCGTAGCCGCAGCTGCCGGAGCAACAGCGACGGCGGTGCGCTAGAGAAGCCCCGCATAGTAGTACGGTAGAAATAATATTGTGTAGGCGTTTTAACGCCCACAGAAGAGCGCTTATATTCCCCATGCTCAGGGACGAAGCGCAGCAAGGAGGGATTTTGCTTCGTGTTAGGAAATGGTGAGACATTCATTCGTCAAGCGTGAAGTTAATCTGAACGATAGCGCTGGTGTCGTGCAACCGGCTGTACAACTACGTGTACCGTGTTCGATGTCAACTTAAGCTGTGCAGTGTCGTACATCAGTGCTTATCACGGCACGTTGCGTTTGTGTTCTTCCGCATTTTCGTAACGTGAATAAAGTGTTGAAGTGCGATTTTGGCGGCCGTCTTACTGTCCGAGCAGCGTACCCATGGCTGCACGCCCGTCTCGGCGAGGCCTAGCGGGTGGCGCAAAGGGCGCGGTCCACACCACAGCGGCGGGAAGAAGCGAGGGAAAGAAAGCATAACCCCCCCCCCCCCTTCCCATTCTGCGCCTCCTCGAGGTGTTGCCATGAAAATTAGTACGCCTCCAAGCTTAAGATGGCGGCGACATTGCTATGGCAACTACAACTCACTTTTGCCCGCCCAAGCTCGCCAGGGGAGGATTTGGCGCTACTACAACATTTAGCCGGGACGCTGGGTTGAAGGATAAGATGCCGCCGATTGGCTTCGCGCCTGGACACCGCCGTGGTTGAGTCACCGACTGCGAGGCGCCCAAGCGCTGTCGGGTGCACAGGGTGGGGTCTGCCACATATCACAGGAGCACTGCAGGAAGCTTTTAGCACATGCGAAAAGAATAGCGGCGTGTTGAATGGTAGCAGCTTATGCACCGGGGGTCCGATATCGCGATAAATAAGGGTCTTCAGTCGTGATCCGGAGGGATGCTCTCGAAGTGTATTGCTCGGCAGACGCTTGGCTTGATCCTGGGCCGAACGATACTTTGGTGGAGCGTCACCGGCAGGGCCACTAGATGAAGAGTAGCTCCTCGGGAACGTCTCTGGCTTAATCAGCACGCGACAGAACAGCACAAAAAACACAGCCGTTTCGCCAGGAGGTGCGAATACGATTTCACAATGAAGCTTTACCAGGCTGTGTGGCAAGGAATACCCCTCGCAGGTCCTTTTTTCTGGTATACTAAGTGGCAACTGGGCCTTTCCACGGTGCCAATAACTAGACGAGGGCGCTTGGCAACGGCACAAAGAAACCTATATTCTTGAACAACGACACGCACGGTAACCAATTACATGTCAAAGCTAAGGAACACGTACATAACCCTATGAAATGCCAAACCTAAAGAAAAAAATTCCCCCGCATTTCCCCGAGGGGGAGAATGTGAAAGTGCGAATGCACGGTTGTCAGCCCGCTTGCGGCGCTTGCGCTCGGCCCCCGCAGCCCACCGCCTCGCCGCCTTCTCTTCCATCTCTTCCATCGGGTTTGTCGTGTACACGACGCAGTTATCAAGCCGCTATAACGCCGCTGAGTCGCCAACGCACGCCGCTGACGACGTAGTTTGAATGCGTTAAAGATATAAGGCGCGTCACTAACACTGATATCAGCGTCGCGTCCGTGGCTTGGTCGGTAGAGGGTCGCGCTGCGGCCGCAAAGTCCTCGGATTGAAACCTGGCGCCGGATGCTGTTTCTTTTTGAAATATAGAGGAGCACTGCGGACACCGCCGCCGCCGCCGCCGCCGCGACAGTGTGGCGGGAACACACCACGACCACTCTGCGGTGTGTTCCCGCCACACTGTCGTCGTCGTCGTCGTCGACATGAGTGCCACACATCACACAGGCTTTTAAAGCGACAAAATACGGAACTGGCTAACTATACTAGCTATATTTTCCCGCAGCAGAGCTCTAGCCAAGCATACAAACTTGAAAGGGTGACATTTGGTGTAATTGAAAATGTCCCTGGCAGAAAAGGAATAAATCTTTTAACGGCGAAACACGCTTCAGGAAAAAAAAAGCCACAAGGAAGTCAGTAGTCTACAGCGCACTTCTCGTGCTGAGAGCTGAGAAACATCGCCCTGAGCTTATCCCTTTTTTGAATCGCACCTTGGATGGGCCCGTTTCATGAAGGCTGCTGCGACAGGTTGACAGGACATCGATTATTTTCCGAGATGCCTGAGGAAACTGCCCTAAATTTCAGTGCTCGACAAGGCGTGCGGTTTTTTTCTCAGGAAATTCGAAGTCCGCTGAGAGCCGGCGAAAAGCGAGCGTACGGCGCTACCAATCGGAATGCGTGTTGTTGTTGTTAAACACGTTTCACTGGAACTCGTGCCGCACGTCCTCCCCGAAGTTTTGTCTGCGTGGTTGTCCCACGCCCCTTTGGCAACAGTCTCAGTAAGCGAACACCTGAAGGTGTTTTCGTTCTGTTTTCCGGATGTCATGGATAGACTAGACCGGTGCTGTACGGTCTCAGATCACGGCTGGCCCTCACGCGAAACCGTAATCTTTACGAGTTATGCTGGCCGTTGCTCAACATTGAGCATTTGAGGTAGTGGTTGGAAGCAATCGACTCGCTCAGCCGCAGCATCGTCGTTACTGTTAGCTGCACCGTGAAAGCCATTTGGCGTCTCGACTGCATATTTCGGTGTCTCGACACGACAATGCGGCAGCCCGCATTCGCAGGTCAAAACGAATGCGAAATATTCTCTCAGAGGGTGGGTTTTATACACACTAGCCATAACGGCTACGTGACTGTCCCAGTGTTTCTGTGCACACGGCCCGAAAATAGTACAGACACACCCAGTGCTCTCTCCCGAGTGCGTGAGGCCGGCAGTAGCGGCACTCGTTGAGACTAAGAGAGGGGGTGGGAGGAGATCTCGGCTGCAACGTCCGCTTCGCCGGGAAACGTCTCAACACGAAGAGCTGTAGGCTTCACGTCTGGCAGCCACCAAGGTGGAGTCACCGACAACCAGGCGTTCACGCGCTGGCAGGCACCTAAGAGGACGGTAGGCTCCGCCAGAAAGCACAGGATCACTGCAAGAAACTTTCAGCACGCGCGAAAAGAATAGCGGCCCTCTGAAATGTAACAAGGACTTGTTAGGTAGCGTCTGTTGTTGCCCTTGACTTTTCTGAAACAACATTAAACAGAATGACCACATAATGATCTGAGAACAAGGCTGGTTGGTCACTGTTCTGACTGGCTGAAAATCTTTTGGCGAGAAGGATTTTGCTGGTCATTTGTTCTCCCGGCTTTTCGTACTGAATGTGTTAAATAAAGAACACTTTCTGTGCGTTTGTTAATATGTACCTTGATTTGTTTGGCTGGCAGCTTGAAACAATGTAATCATTGTTGCGAAATTGCGGGGAATAACGCTGCCTTATATCGCATTCCCAATAAATCGAGGATTTTCGTCGAACAGAAGGCAAATAAAGAACGGTCGTCACGAGTGCAAAGCTAGAGAAATATAAAAAATTATGAGGTCAAACTACATACGCTCTACCGCTGTAGATTTAACGATCTCCTGAAAGATGTCGTGAATGGGGCTTTTTATTTGCCATAAAACTTTTTCAGTCATTTTCAAAGTATTGTTGGCCTGCTAATATTTCCGGACATGAAGATGTATTTTCCGGACATGAAGATGTACATGAAGAGTAATTTCCGGACATGAAGATGTACCAACACTTTGCACTATTCTTTAGCCTCTATCGCTTATACTAAACTGACTCTCCTTACAAGCGGCGTGTGACTTGACTGCCGCTCTACAATGCGGAATTACGGCCTTGGGTATAGGTGTGGTTCCTGTAACAGCAAAAGCCTCGTCGCCGAAAGCAAAGATGCGTGGTGATGTGCGGTGAGAAACAGCAAAGAGAAACTTATTGTTCGATAAGGCTTGCAGAATCCGGAGTTGAGGCCTGGCAGGTTTTATTTGTACCTGTTTGAAAGAGAACCTATTCTGCGGACGGCTATATCTTGGTACCCATTAGGCAAGGATCAGAAAACAGTGTGATTAATCCTTGTTTGGAACATAGTTGTTGGTTGAGGGCTTAAAAAATACCAGTATAAACAACGCCCCCCTCCCTCATTCGCGCTCTTCCTAAGACTTTTTAGCAAAAAGAACAAAAAAAAACGAGCTTGCGCAAGAGGAGCACTTGAAATCGGGATGGCTTATTCCATTAGAATAGAACGTTTAGGCTGCTTTTAAATGCAGTATCTATCATGGCATATGTAGAACGTCCCAGAAAAAGAGAACATCTTTGAATATGAAGGCAAGCCTTTAAGACGTTGCTTTGAAACTTCAGACTGGTTGTCATAGTTTATATACGAGAAGAGAATCCGGAGAGAATTTTCTGTTGAGGTTTTGCGTGTGTTTGTTCTACGGGGCAAGAGCAACGAGGTTCCAAAGGGCGCCAAAAGAATGGTTCAGCCCTTTCACGTGCTCCATTGTTCATAAAAAAATATTGTAAAGTTGATGGGTTTAAACTGTTATTTCGTGGCTGTATACAAGCCTTTATTAAGGGAACAGACGTGGATGTTAGACAAATGATCATGGGTGTAATGTAAAGAAGGAAAATTCCCTGAAAAGCTAACCTCCTCCCTCAGGGGCTTTGAAAGTATGTGCGGCAGGAAATGCGATTAAAAACTGGATGTGTCCAGGGTAATCTTAAATAAGGTAATCACTGCTAATTAGGTGTTCACGACATAAACACAGGGAAGGACGAAGTGGTTTCGTATGAGTGTAAAGTTCTCTAATGTGAATCTTATGACAGTGCGGAAGTACCGAATACAGCTAAAACGTGCATGACCAAAACTCTCTGTCCGCGCCTTTCGCATCGTGGCGGTGGTGCCCCATTTAGAAGGTATGAAACTAACATGTGTCCGGCCTATACGTAGTCGGCCCATAAATACCTCTGCTAGCTGCTCTGGTTTCTTTCTCCGCATAGTAGCTGCGTATTTGGGCTTTTATAATCTCGAGTTGGTCATGTGTGCGTTCCACTACTGAGGCCAGCACTTGCGGTGGAAAAAATTGGCCGCGTATCTGCTCCTTTCGTTGCAAATGTCGTCAAAAGATGATAGTCTTTGTAGACATTTGCTAAGGAAATGCGCGCCCCCTTGCTTTCCCGCTACACTTTCATGCTGTTCCTGTACCGTCGCGCTCATCCCAAGGTAAACACATTTAAGGTTTGCGCAAGCCGATTTGAATTCACCGCGTTCCACTGCTACAGGCCGGGTTCCTCCATGCCAACGCTGCAGTACGGCGGAGACGCGCGTGAATGGGGCGGCCGACTACAAGGTTTATAGAACCGCGTGGCCGTGCTCCACGTGCGTTCCAAGCAGAACGTGGAACCTAGCTATGGAACCTTTCGTTGCTGTTGCCGCGTGATTTTTCATATGCCACCATGACGCGGCGGTTTTCTTCAGTAAATGTAGAATATCATTTGTTTATCAAAAAAACAAGCATTCATGGGTTTTTTAATAAAGGAATACTGTAAATATCCCTTGTGTACTAATTTCCTGTCTTATATTTGCGTGGTGTCTTGTTCTTGTTCAACAATGTTGACAAGTATGAACATATAAACCGGGCTTAGACGTTTACATTTGGCTGTGGATATATAAGGCTATTCCGCAATATCAATTTTACTTTGTCCGGGTGGCTGAATCAAGCCACAGACAAACATACGGGCAGACAGGCAGGCCAAAATTTCTGGGTTTAAGTAGCCCAAGGAAGACTGTTGTCTTTAAAAAAACTTGACAGAGAGCAACAAAATCACAATGGTCTGTCTAATCGAACGCGAACACGCAAGTGACATAAAACAATTTAAAAACTTGCCGGCTACTTTCTTAAGGGGAACGCAGTTTCTGAAAGAAAGCAATGCTGCAGTGTGGCTTCAGCATTATTGTATCCTCATGTTACGTTGTAATATTACTTTCTATCTAACCAATTAGTAACCAATTAGGAAGTAGCAATCAAGTGGATGCACCTGCCGACGTGCAGGTGGAACGAGCAGCATAGGATTCTTTCATGGGGGCTGGTAATGTGGCGATTCCACCGCCCCCAACGTTTAACAGAAAGTTCACGAGGACACGAAGAGAAAATCCCACTAGTCTTTGGCCTTTACAATCTTAAAAGGTTTGATGGATTCAGCGTATTTTTTTCTCAATTTGGCATTGGGAACCTTCATACAGCAATAACTGTCGTCTTTACGTTGTAACGGGATATTTAAGTTGACTGTGTCAAGCATTGGCGTGCACGACGTGACGCAGCAGCTCACGAAGAAGCCCTACAGAATGGCCTTGACAAAAGCATGTTATTTGCAACTGCTGCTTGTGGGGTTCATGTGATGCGTATTAACGTGGAGCTGGAAACATCTCCCGACAAATACGAATTCGCTGTGGTCCTCAACTAATTAGGGACTTACAAATGTATAGTCAAGCGCAAACCCGTATCCTGAGCTGAGCATTGGAACAGGACGGGGGAAGCTAGGAATGGAAGCGAATGTTTCTATGGGCAACTCCTGAACAAGATTCAACGCATTACGCGCTGAAATCATGGCCTGAAATATATTAACTGCGTAAAATAGGCGAAATTTGACACGTACACGTACAATATACGTATACCACTACTACGCTCCACGAAATTCCGGATATATAATCTTGAAGCCGCTATCCATAACTGCATTGCCATCGCACTCAGTGTCTTGTCATATGGCTCAAAACGTTTATTAAAAAAACCGAAAACATTAAAGCCCCTTTCTCCACAGAAAAATGGCTAAAAAGCGAAGCTTTCTTCTATGCAACCATTCCTCCTTGTGCACAAAGTACATCATGTAATATGCTTTCAATGTTGCGGAATGGAGCACTCGGAGAGACATTAGCTTCATTACGTGAGAGACCCATGTTCAACTACCAGAATTACTTCGGTATCCACTGCAACAATAACTAGTATATTACTACTTTCCGCTCTGAAGATGTCAAATGGGTGGTTTTAATATGTGAGCTATGGCATCACCTAACAATAAATTGTCTTGTACCCTGTAAAAATATAAACGGGTTGATCGAAGAGCCAAAGTTGGGAACATCACAGGACGAATGGAAGAAAAGATTGCTGAACCTCCTACTACTGAAATCAGCACACGGTGACCTTTCGGATGCAATTATTGCCCTCGCCACATTTTAAAGTATATTTTCACAAGTCCTGTACACGTTTCCCACTTCGCCCACTAAAACAGAACAAAACACGTAAACAATAGATATAATCTAATTATAAGAAAAGATACAACAGGAAGACAAGATAAAAGTAGGTGCTTTCTGGTATTTTTTACAACCAAAAGTGAGAGCTACCTTCGGAAATGTGTTAGTACTAAATGAGTACCGGTCTTGTATTAAATGAACAAAAGAACAGAAGGTAAATAACATTTACAGGCAATTGTGTACGGCACAAAGACTACTCGCATAGTAGGGCAAACGGCTATGTGCATGACTGGTACCGATATTTTTAAGACGAAAGGTTGGTTTTATAGAGAATATATGGTGGTGGTGGGGATGTTTATCAACGAGCGCACGTAGCCTTGCGTGGTATGCTGGCAGTTGTTCCCCCTCTCAGCATCTTTTTCCCGCTATGTGCGGGAAATCACTAAGAGTCGCTGAGGCTGCTGTTTCTCAAAAGCAGGATGATCAGGTGCAAAATATCCCTCCTTGTGATCAAACGGCTTTTACGAGAAATGACATCAGTCAAAGAGGCATGCAGAGCGGTTATCCTTTGATGTTCTTTAAACAAAGGGCGCCGCTCGGCCGCATGCTCGAGACGGTCTATAAAAATGTGCGACGTCCCTTGTTACACACCACGTTGGCAACAGAGGTGAGGAGATAACGTTCAGCCTATGAAACTACTCCGTTGTGAGCGCTAAGTTTGTCCAGATGCAGAACAGTAATGACGCCTCTGTTCTCTTCATTCATTTGGCAAAACAAGGTAAGTGTTGTGTCCGCCAAAGAGATCTGAAATGTTCTATTTCAAGTTAGCCCTACAACTTTTCCTGGTTGGATTTCCCGTCGACAGAACTTCCCAACGCTCGTTAGTCCCATACAGCAGATAAATGAATACGGTACTAGCGTTCGCCTAACGTTGGTTCATTCCCACGTAGGAGTGCTTGGAAACGAAGCCGCAGGCAAGTTGGCCGGTTAAGTGACATCGTGTACTCGTTTTCGGAAAGTGACTCCAGTCGACGGGCGCATTTTAACAACAGTCATTATAGAGATGGTGTGCCTAGTGTCAAAGTAGCAAATTAGTGAATTTCCTCTTTTATCCCTGTTGAGAGGCCCAAACAACATTCTGTAAAAGTACTTTTCGATCATTTTGTTTATTAAAGCTTTCCTAAAACACGAACAGTATTTTTGAGAGGCGCGTGTGTTACTAGAGAAGAGTACATCAATGCACGACCATTTCTATTATTCCATGACATGAAAAGCATGGCGCTTGCATACAGATGGCATATTTTCCTTTCAAGCTGCATATGCAGAATAACTGAAACTACCCGGAGCGACGTATATTCACAAAGGTGGTGCACGCAAGGAGTTAGCATACAATTGAGCGATCTCTCCTTATAAATACTTGCAAATCTTTGAGTGCCTAATAAAGTAGCATTCTATTATATTTTAGAGTTCTAACAATAGCTGTAAATGAATATTCGGATTTTGTAAACGGGGATAAGCTCGGCAGCGCTTCTAGAAATAAAGAAAATTTTTTTGAAAAACAGCAATAAAAACTTTGACACTCGGTAATTATGTCGTTTTTACAAGACGTCTGACAGTGGGAACAACGTTACAGAGTTAAAATAATAACCTTTCATTCTCTCGCGTCTGTGGTACAGGGTGGTCCCTACCATGAAGCTATTTGTGCTGTAGAATTCAATATAAAATAAGTAGCCCTAGTACCCGGCGTTGCCATGGTGGGCAAGTGTACTAATGACACTAATATGTATACCACGTGGTATTTCCTAATTGTTATAATTAGTTTAGCGTGGAGTTGTACACAATCAGAAAGTCCAACCTGTGTAAATACATGGGTTCCTGCCTGAGTAAATACCTAGAACGCATATTTTTTGGACCGATTCCCCAAAAGATGTACCAAGAAAGTTAGCGTTAGCGTTCCGTATCTATTGGAAGTGTTATTTCAGAAGGCGTGATGGATTAGCATCAGCCACTGGTTTATAATAAATAACGTGAGCTCTAATGGAAGGCTTGTGGTTACAGAAGGACCGAGAAAATGGCACGCGCCACTGGAACGTGCGAAATTAGAACCTAATTTCACTTTTTCGTGTAATGGTTAAGGCTTGGGCGAGTTGGTACATGATTACAAAGAGGGAAACAGGGCAACGCAGACGAAACAAAAGAAGAAAGTGGCAACCACGTGTGCGGACTTACAACTAAATTTTCCATTTTCGGTATTTCCCATATATACGCTGACAGTAAAAAAATACAACAAAAAACAAATAACATGGATCCTGGGAGGTACCGGAAAACAAAACTTTAGTCTGAATTCAGCGCTCGTGGTTGTCACTTTGCCCTTCTTGTGTTTCGTCTGTGTTGCGCTATTTCCCTGTTTGTAATACACTTTCTCAGGGTGCACTTTCAAAATATCGCTCCACTCTAGTTATGCTTTTACGGAAAAAATCCTCAAATGTTATTTTCGAAATTTGTATGGTGAGAATGTATGAGAAAAACAAATTTGATACGTCAAAGGGCTGAATAGTTATGAGAAATTGACGAAAACATAATTTTCCGAGATCTTTATTCGGGCTATCACATGGGTGATATGTAAGCATGTTGTACGACAGTTCAAGACATTTGGACGGGTTACCTATATCTACAAGAGCCTGTTCGATAATATTATGTGATTGATGTTTATAATCCGTTGATAACGTGGCAGGTAATACACGAGAAACGCTACTCGAAGCGAAACACAAAGATATTAAGGCAAAAACCCAGAACTCTAAATATTCCCACTTCTGTTATGAATGATCTAAAAAGAATTATCTGAATCATCCAAGAATAATTATTTTACTATAAAAATGCCAAATATTATAAAAGGTCAACCCAGTGACTTGCAAATAAAACGCAAATAAGAAAAAAATCCATAAAGTTAACATGGACCTGGAAAAAGATAACCCAATCATTACGACAATCTGCCTGGATAATTTAAATCAGTATCCCCTGTCATTGACGGACGGAATGCGGACGCCGACACTAGCATGAAATATACCTTACAGTCCATGGTATTATCTTAAGCTGGAGGGCCTCACCTATGCCTAATCTTGAAGAAAAAAAACGAGCAGGAACTGGTACTGTTCCTAACATTTTTTGGCCAGGTATGCAGAGTTTCAAGCTAAATATGCGTGCGTCATATTAGGACATTACTGTTAAGGTGCTCCCTACCCATAGAGTGGATAAAGGTTAAAGTGATCCTCGTACACAATGAAATAAAAAAAAAGATATTGCCGAATTTAAACAATCATTTTGACAAGTGCAACGTGTAAAATCTTGAAGCTCATTACGCTTATGCTCATAACCCTTTAGGTAAAAAAAACACCTATTTTCTCTGTGTCAAGATGACTCTCGCAGATGTCTGTCAACCATAACTCAATTACTCGAATTAACAGAAAAGATATTGCATAGTTCTGACAATAAAATAACTGATCTAATTTTTACGATATAGCTAAGGCACTAGATTAGATATCTTTTATTTATTTCATAATACTACACGACAATATCCTGGCTGAAGCAGGAATGGGTACAGAAAAACATAATTGTAAAAGCAAGAGACAACAATGCAACTGCAGTAAACGTTAAGACCGAAAGTGACGCTCCAGGTCACCAAGAAACCTGTTAGAACAAAAGACGCCACAGGGCAATGAATTCCAGTCTTCCACAGTTCTAGGAAAAACTATATATAAAAAAATTTGATCTGGCAAAAGTCGGGGTTAGAGAATGTTCATGACCCTGACGAGTACGTGGCGCGGATAGCGATTTAACAGTGTCAGGGAGATCAACAATTTGCTCTCAGTGTGAATCTCGTAGTTGACGAGGACGCACATAGAGCGGCTCAGCGCTCCCCTTCATCTACTGAGGATTCCTCGTCTTAAATTTCACCAGAGCCTTTTGATGCAACTAAGGTCGACAACGACGGGGAAAGTATTGGTTCCATGCGCCAAGAGGCTTGGCGATGAGACGATTCTACTGGGCATTCCTTCTGGGATGGTGCCATGAAATCTCGACCACAACTCCTCTAACCAAAAAGCCACGTGCATCGAAACCGATTCGGTCCAAGCGTATAGTGAGCGTGTAAATTTCTACCCATATCGTGGGGTGCATTGTTCTCGGTAATCATTAAAGCGAGATAATAGATATTATTGAGCTAACAATGCTGCGCCATTTGGCGCCAAATGGAGTGGCGCCCTGTTCACGGACTCCGTATTGCCGCGAACCATGTATTGGCTTTGTTTATTTATGTTTTGCATTTATCTCCCGGCTGCGCCAGTCTGTGTTATCTGTGTGCCAAGAGAAGCGTGTGTTCCATTCTTTCTTTCTATGCCGCATGGGGTATCTCTTCTGATAGGGAGAGCGTTCTGAGATACCGTGCACAGCCTAGAATATTTTTCTTTGTTCTGAATGTAAATCAACGGTTCCAGAAATAGTCACGCCTAAAGATAAAAAGGGCCCATCTCCCCGCGAGGGGGACTCGAGTAAATGCGTCGCATAGGGGGTGGGTGTATTGCGTTAACGTTTAGTGTTTGGGGAGTTGGTGGTAGTGTATGCGTTGTATTAGAAGCTTCTTGACGTAGTTTGAATGAGTCAAGGATATAAGGCGCGTTCGTAGCCTTTCATTCTGTGTCGGTTTTGTGGCGCAGTGGGAAGAGCACCATGTACCTCGCGTTCCGCCCACAGGTAGTGAATGCGTTGTATCAGCAGCTTCTTGACGTAGTTTGAATGAGTCAAGGATATAAGGCGCGTTCGTAGCCTTACATTCTGTGTCGGCTTTGTGGCGCAGTGGGTAGAGCAGTATGTACCTTGCGTTCCGACCGCAGGGTCGTGGGATCGAAACCAGGCGCCGGTAAGTGTTATTTTTTTATATAGTGTAGGGGGAAGGGTGCGGACCTGTTGTTGAGAGCGAGGAGGGTAGCGTGATGCGGGAGAGGAAGAGTTGGGGAGAGGGCGTGCCTGCGCGCTGAGCTCTTGCGGACGCACGGCGGACGCTACATGTGACCTAAAGAGAGGAGCAGCGGAGAGCAGGCGAGGAGGAGTGGCGGAGAGGGCGCACCTGGAACGGCTGTTGCGGACGCCGAGGCACGCCGACAACGCCGGGTGACATCGTGAGTTAAAGAAATGCTCTGCATTTAAAAGCCTGCACAGCAGACACCGCGGCTTTCCGTTCTACTCCCCGACGTTCGCCGACCCACGTCACTTTTTTGACTGCTATCTCGCCGCCTGTGTACCGAGAGAAAACTGCATTTATAACCCCGGATGGCCTATACGAGTTCAAGGTGATGCCTTTTGGGCTGTGCATGGCGCCAGCAACAATTCAAAGATTCATGGACACTGTGGTAGCTGGCCTGAAGCGGCACACTTGACTCATATTCCTCGACGACGTTGTGGTATTCGCCCGGACTTTCGACGAACACCTTGCAAGGTTGGAGTCGGTATTTGAGGCCATCCGTACGCCGGGGGTAACGCACAAGCCTGAAAAGTGCCGTTTCGCGTATGCAGAATTGAAGTTTTTGGGCCACGTCGTCAACGCCCCGTGAGCCCTACCTGACCCGGCAAAAACTTCAGCCATTGCGGACTTCTCAATACCGAAAGACAAGAAGGGCGTGCGAAGATTGCTCTAACTGTGCGCATACTACCGGCGCTTCGTAGCAAACTTCCCACGCATTGCAGAGCCACTCACAGGCTTGACGAAAGACAGCACCCCTTTCAGCTGGGAAAACGACCAAGAAAAAGCATTCTGGCAGCTGCAAAAACGCCTGCAAAACCCGCCCGTGGTCGCTCATTTCGACGAAAACGCCGAAACGGAAATGCACCCGGACGCCAGTGATATAGGTTTGGGTGCCGTCCTCGTCCAAAAGCGAAGCGGTTGCGAAAAGGTAATCGCCTATGCAAGCGTGGTCTGTCGAAGGAGGAGAAAAACTACTCTGCCGCCTCCGAGAAAGAGTGCCTGGCTATCTAATGGGCCCTTTCCAAATTTCGCCCATACGTATATGGTAGACCGTATAAGGTTGTGACAGACCACCATGTGCTGTGTTGGCTCGCCAATTTGAGGGACCCCTCTGGCTGCCTTGGTCGATGTAGCTAGCGCCTGCGGGAATTCGAAGTTACTATCGTCTTTAAATCCGGCAGGAAACACTCCGACGCCGAGTGCCTGTCCCGCGCCCCCGTCGACCCACCACTACAAGAATCCGATGAAGACAGCGCGTTCTTCGGAGTTGTTACGGAGAGCGACCTAGTCGCTCAGCAGCGTGCTGAAACCCCTACTTGCGCGCCATGATCGACTACCTCGAAGGAAGCAACGTCGCCGTGCCTTTGTCGTTCAAACGAAACTTACGAGCATTCAGCCTCAAAACCTCCGTCCTCGCGAAGAAAAATTTCAGCCCCGTAACGAGTACGAATTACCTTCTTGTCATCTCGGCAGATGTTTATGACGAAATTTTGAAAGCGTGCCATGACGATCCGTCTGCCGGACATCTCGGCACAACTCGCACAATTGAAAAAATCAGGCGAGGTACTACTGGCCGCACCTTACATCCGACGTCACCCACTACGTCCGGAGCTGCCGTGACTGCCTGCGACGAAAAACGCCGCCGACGAGACCAGCCGGACTTCTGCAGCCGATCGCCGTCCCATCTAGGCCTTTCCAGCAGATTGGAATGAACCTTTTGGGCCCGTTCCCTACGTCACAATCCGAGAACAAGTGGATTGTAGGAGCGACAGACTGCATGACGCGCTACGCAGAGACCACTGCTCTTCCGAAGGGGACTGCTCAATAAGTCACAAAGCTCTTTATAAGTCAAGTTGTGCTGCGACATGGAGCCCCTGAAGTTCTAATTAAGGACCGCGGTACGGCCATTACTGCCGAGCTGTAGCAAGGAATATTACGCTACAGCAACACGGATCTCCGAAGAACGACGAACTACCACCCCAACGAACGGACGAACGGAACGTTTGAACAAAACGATTGTGGATATGCTGTCTGTATACGTCGATGTTGAACATAAGGCCTGCGACGAAGTGCTCCCAAATATCACGTTTGCGTACCACACGGCTATTCAAGAAACTACGCAGATGACACCGTTCGAGCTCTTCTACGGAAGACGGCCGACTACGATGCTTGGTGCCATGCTTCTGCACATAGAAGATGACGACCTCAACGCCGACATCCAAGGATACCTTCCGCGTGCGGAGGAGGCCCGGCAGCTCGCTCGAGTTCGTACAACGGACCAGCAGCTGGTGGATGCCGGCAGCTATAACCTCCGACGCCGAGACGCCGAGTACCTCCCAGGGGATCTTGTGTGGGTTTGGACTCCCATCCGACGACCCGGACTGAGTGAGAAGCTTTTACGATGGTATTTCGCACCCTACCAAATTCTACGACGTGTTGGCCAACTTACCTACGAAGTGATCCCCGATGGTGATTCCGGCATATCACGACGAGGCACGTGACCCAAAGTCGCCCACGTGGTTCGCCTAAAACCTTTCTACTCACGATGACGGATTTTATTTTTTCTTTGTTCAGACTGTCGCTTATGTTAGCATCGGGTCAATGCACTCTGAGACGGGGGTAATGCCGCGAACCATTTATTGGGTTTCTTTATTTATGTTTTGATTTTCCCGCCTGGCTGCGCCGGTCTGTGCTATCTGTGTGCCAATGGAAGCATGTGTTCCATTCTTTCTTTCTATGCCGCTTGTGTTATCTCTTCTGATAAGAAGAGCGTTCCGAAACACCGTCAACAGCCTAGAATAATCTTCTTTGATCTAGATGTAAATCGACGGTTCGAGAAACAGTTGCGCCTAAAGAGAAAAAGCCTGCAGAGCAGGCGCCGCGGCTTTCCATTCCACTCTCCGGCGCTCGCCGACGCACGTCACTTTTTTGACAGCTATCTCGCCGCCTGTGCATTCTTTGAGTTGTTAGGGGAGCACAAGTTCGCTCCAATGAACTGGTTTTATTTAAAGACAACTGCGTCGTCTTTGACTTCGTGGCAATATGCTGTTTGGGAATACAGGACCCTGGTGATCAGTAGGATCTGGTCCTCCAGGGTGGGGCTGAGCAGTGAAGTCTCCCATTATTCAAGGAAGGCGTTGTGTTCGAGGGAGGAGAGGGGGGACGGCGTGGGAAAGTTCTCTGCAATACGTGGCGGAATGTGCCGAGTCATTTGCAGAAAAGGCATTCCTTTTATCGTGCGGGGTAAAATATGTTTTGAAGTGGAGGGTATGGAAAGGACACGGCTTGAATTTGCCAATAGATGCAATGTTCTTCTCGGGTAAGGGAGTGGTGAGGTGGGCGAAACGCGCCCTAGCTTCGTTATATTGTCGGAGTATTTCGCGGTAGCTAGTGATGGGTTGTTGTGCAGTTTCCTCGGCCCGGAGGGTAGCTTCGGGGGCCTGCTGATGGGCGAACGCATTGCCCTCGACGTCGGTGTGCGCTGGGACCCATATAAGCTCCGTTTCGGTATTTGGAGTGTTAGTCTTTTGGAAAATTCGGGTCGCTGTGATAGACACCGAACCTTTTCTGTAGTTGCTGTAGGACCTCAGAGAGTTCATGGTGATGGTGTTGTCGCTGGGTTTAGTAAGGGCTATCTCTATGGCCACTTCCTCAGCCCCTTCGAAGGAGGGTGTGACGAGGGAAGCGCAGCAGATGGGCTTGTAGATTGTCGCGACAGGTGTTGTTGCCGATGTAGAACCCATGGGGAGTGAGGCGGGTGTGTAGAGGATTTTGTCGTTTTTGTCCAGCAGTTTGGCCAGGGCTCTGACTCTTGCCCTTCGGCGACTGTTGTTGCGATCGGAGTTCATGTTTTTGAGCATTTGTTTACTTTCTATGATGGTGGTCCAGATAGCGGGTATTATGGGTCCTTTGTCTTGGTGGTAGGCTACCAGCCATCCGATTTGGGCTAGTACGGCTTGTCCCGCTGGGGTTTGGCTGAGTCGGATTCGTTGGTTGGAGGGATGGGCCTCTGTTAGTTTGCGGACAGTGTTGTTCTTGACCATGCCCAGGAGGTTTTCGCAGGAGGAGTGGAAGGGGATGCCCAGGGCCAGTTTGGTAGCTTTTCTTATTATTGCATCGAGTTGGTCAATATCCTTTTTGAGAAGTTGGAGGTATAGGGCGGAGTATACTATTCGGGATCTTACAAAGGCTTGAACCAGCCGAAGTACGCCTTCCTCCTTGAGTTCCCTTTGACGATTGGTTAGTCGCCGAATCATGTGGACGATCTGATCCGATGTCGTTTTGAGTTTGGCGATCGCCGCCCCGGACTTTATGTTTTTTTTGAATGAGTAAAGCAAGGATCCGCACTTGATTTGTGAGTTTGATGTCGGGGACGTCGACGGTGAGGGTTAGAAAAGGTCTTTTTTCTGCTCGGTGTTATAAAGAGGAGTTCAGATTTTTGGGGAGAGCAGCTGAGGCCACATGATTGTGCATATTCTTAGACGGTGTTGGCTGCGTGTTGGAGGGCCTCTTCCATCCATCCGCCCGATCCCGCCTAGGAGGTCGATATGGTGACGTCATCTTCACAGAGAGCGTGGTTTATTCCTTCTTTAGTGTTTTAGTGTCGAGGATGGCCGGAAGCGGGAGGAGGGCCAGGTTAAAGAACATGGGCGAACGAACGGACCCTCACGGGGTGCCCTTTTCGCCCAGCTCGATCGGCTGCGACGTTTCCTCTCCGATTTTGGTGACTGCTGTGCGGTCGCCGAGGAAGGCTTTAGTGTGTTCGAAGATTTTCTCGCGGCTTCCCGTCTTACTGAGGTTTCGGAGTATGCTGGCGCGAGTGACATTGTGAAAAGCCCCTTTAAGATCGAGGGCCACGATGGCTCTATGGGTTTGGTTTTTCGCTCTCTTGATGAAAATTTCGTGAAGTCGTAGCGGGATGTCGTGGGTGCTGAGATGTTTGGGTAAACCGTACATAGTTATCGTAGTTATCGGCATCTGTCAAGTGGAGTCGAAGTATCGTTTGGAAACGTCTGAGAACCATTCGTTCTACTTTCCTTTCCCTCGCAGGAGGTAAGTGAGATAGGTCGCAGGTTGTCGATGTGGGGTGTTTTTGCGGTTTGGGTATGAACCGGACCTCGGCTTCTTTCCACTTTTTGGGTAGTAACCTTTGTTCCCAGGCGTTGTTGATGTCGTCTAGGAGCTCTAGGCGGCTCTTGTCACTGAGGTTGTTGAGTAAACGAGAGGTGATGGTGTCTCTGCCAGGTACACTGCCTTGGTTGGATTCGTCAATTGTCACAATGAGCTCTTGGTCTGAAAACGGGATATCAAGGTTCTAGTTTGACGTTCCCTCGTAGTCGGGGAGAGGCGTGGTGCTCTTTTTTGTTTGTAGATACTTGTTTTTGAGGTCATGAATTAGTTGGTCACTATCCCCAGTGTAGTTGTGCGTACTCGTGAAGTTGCGGTTTCTGGCAATTTTGCCATTTAGTGGATCGATCATACGCCGGAGGAGGTTCCATGTTTTTCTGGTTGATAGGGTTCCTTGTAAACCGTCGCAGAGCTTCATCCAGTTCAGCCTGCAGATTTGGGAAGCATATTCCATTGCCTGTCTGTTGAGGTTGTGGGTGCGCCTGCGGAGCTTCTTATTGTGTGTTTGTCTCTTCAATCGTTTGGTCAGCACGTGTCGAGCCTCCCATATGTGTGTGAGTTTATTGTCAGCGTACGGGGTTAGGACAGTGGTGACTATTTTTTCGGTATATTTGTTGACCAACTCGAGGTGCTCCTTGGCCCAGGCTTGGTATGTCCGTGGCGTCATTTCGGATGTTGCCTCAGGATTTTCGTGGTCTTTAGTGTTTTTGCGGAGTCGATCTCAGTCTGTTATTCGGGCCTGACACACGTGTTCTGGGAAGTTTGGCACCCTTCTTATTACGCTGATTATGTGATTAGATCCGAGGTTTGTGCCGATGTTTTGCCATGTCACGTCCAGGTGCCCCTTTAGCAGGGAGAGTTCCGGGGTGCTGTCCATGCACGTACTCGTGCTCATGCGGGTGGGGGTGCCCGGTTCGTCAAGGATTGTAATGCCCTGTTGTTCTATTGCTGGAGTGAGTTGTTTGCCTCTCTTGGATTGATAGCGGTATCCCCATTGTGTATGCAGTGCGTTAACATCTCTTAAGATTATTAATGGCCTCATTGGCGCCGCTTGCAGGCAGTCTTGGAAGGTGTTCTTGAAATCGGGATCCTTTTTCAATGGGTGGCAGTAGGCGTTGAGGAAGAGAATGTTTTGCTCGCTGCCTATGCTGCGGTTGTGGATTTCGATGAGAACGTGTTCACAACCCCGTTGGGGAGGTCCGTGTTGTGTCGCAGCAATATTGCTTCGGACTAAGAGTGCTGTATTCTTTTCGGTGGGGGTCTGTGTACGTAATGTACCCGGACCACTTCGGTCTGCAGTTAGTTTCCTGAAGGGCACAGACAGAAGGTTCGGGGTCAAGGTCTTCGATGTGGAGGTGAAGCTCTCCGAGTTTGTTTTTGATTCCACTGCAGTCTCATTGGTAAATAAGAGTTGCACTTTTTTGTTTTGGTTAATCTGGGTTGGGGGAGCTCATTGTGGGGAAGGCTCCGACGTTGCCTAAGTTTAGCTGGGTCCATCGGGGTTCTTTCGCCCGCTTTCTCCTTGTCCAGCGTTGATCCCTGCCCTGCCGCGGGCCTGCCGGCACGTCTCAATGTTCCTTTCAGGCTCCTGGGGAGCTGGCTGGGGGTCCTTGTTTTGAGACCCTCCGGGGGAGGGGATGTTAGCTGTGCCTTCCGGTCCACGCTCGGAAAGCGGTTTTCCAGAGGTTGTTTCTTTTGTTCCCGGGCTGGCTGCTCCTCCTTGGCAGCGCTGTCCTCAACCTCCCGGGCTTTGCTGGTGTCCTCTGCTGCGGGAGGTGGTGTGGGAGGAGCGGGAGGGCTGGGCGGGCGGGCTAGGTAGGTTATATGACGTTTCAGCCAAAGCGGTTTCCTGCGGATTCGTAGAGTTAATCATGGCCGCCATGTCGTCCGCGTCCATAAATTCCTCCAGCTGGGGCAGCGCGAGCGCTCGCTGCTTCGCCCTGGCCACGTATGACATCGCGCACTCGGCGTGGTCGTGACCGAAGCAGCGGCCAGCGCGGCACCACCAGGCCGTTCGGCAGCTGCTCCGGCAGTGCCCGGTGTTGTAGCACCGCAGGCACAGTGCCAGCCGGCCGGCCACCTCGATGAGTATCGGGCATCCTTGAACTGTGGCCAGGCGGGAAACACCTTCTAGTGCTGTTGGGCTTTTCGGGATCACATGGTAATCCCTGCTAGTACCGGTCATGTCACGCCAGTTGTCGCGCACCACATGTGTCACTTTGCCGAAGCGTACCAGCTGTCGTACGATCAGTTCGTCGGCACCTTTTGCAGAAAGCCAGTTCGATTGATTCTTCGCTTGAACTGTTTCTTCATGGATATCCTTGCAACAATTGTACATGCCAATCTCTTAATTACCTCACGAAAGTAAAAACTTTAGGTCTTTCCTGGATGACAAATTTTCATTTATTCATCATATCGAGCACGTTGCGCGAAAAGTAAGAGCAGTTTGTGGTGTTATTTTTAAGTTAGGAACAGTTTGTGATGTCCGACTACGAAAGATGCTGTACAAATATTTGGGTGAATAGATTTTGTGGTACGGGATAACGATTTATAGGTGGGCTTCAAAAGAGAAGTCAAATATTATAAATACCATTATTCGTACAATAGCAAGAAACGTTGTTTATGGATCAACATGCAGTATGGCAGCCATTAAAGATATACTGTGTAGTCACTCTATGATGACAGTTCAATAACATCTGGTGGCTACATTGCTCATAAACCAACTTTTTTAGATAAATACAAAATAAAGATAAAGAAAACTCGGGACCTCCGTCATATAGAACCTTTTATCGGAGCTCGAGTTTACACAGGCTATGGTAAAAGAACACGAGCCTTCTATGTACTTTTACATGTAATAAATTTCTTACAGACTCTTCAGTGGCTTGAGCTAGCAAACTAAAAAGCGTATACGTGATTGGGTGCAATCAAACGTAGAGTAGTGTCTATTGTCATACTGTAATGTTATTTCAACTGTGGTCTAGAGAATTGCCCGTTCTTTTACGCGTGCTCTCTTCTTGGTTGGCACTCATGAAAATCTTGGTATTAGTCATTCACTTCTCCTATATGCTTAGCCATGTGTGTGCTTTTTGTTCCTTATGTATGTGCTTTACTGCTCGTATATTTATTTTTATGTGCATAGCTTATGCACAGTTTTGTTATTCTATTGCACTGTGAGTTGCTTTCTTTCTATTGTTATAAGCTGATTGGGTGATCACTGGGCTGCCCCCTCCGCAAACAGGCTCCTTCGAGTGCTTCTGCAGGAAAGCAAGAAAATATATTCTATTATAAGCGAAATAAACTAAAACTTCAAACTTTAAACTTTGACGGCGACCTCGCGTTGGTTTGGGTTTATTACCAAGCGACGTTTTCCTTTCACGGTTGTCTCCGTTCGGGACGCAAGTGTTTTCATGTCGTTCATCGAAGAAAAAGTCTCGATCAAAACATGGTTGAACTGAAATGGTCCGAGGCATTTGATCCTTTTCACGTCGGTTATTTTCTCCAAGGCTGAAGCGAGGTCTTCTACCACATACGGTCGCGATGAGGGGTCTCCATGAAGAAAAACAGAGTTCTCACTCAGTTTTCCGTTGGGAAGCGTGGGCAGAAGGGTTCTGTAGGCAGCGGAGGCCGACGGAGCGGGCGCGTCGCCGGAAAACCGGTCCGGCGCGGGTGCGCCGGTCGCCTGCTAGGAGCTCTCCCTCGACATGACCGGCCCCGACGAGAGCTGGGGATCATTAACTCTGGCGACAGTTTGCGCGGTTGTTGACTATTTTCAATTCTGTTCTTTAATTAATGGTGAGTACCGCAATCGCCCAGCTCTCAAACCTTTTAGATCACCCCACACGTCATAACGCTAAACATTCAATGGTTTTGTGTGATTTTGAAACAGACAGATGTCGCATTTGAACGATAGGTAGGTTGGTACGTACTGTGTCGGCAAGAAATCAATTTTTTTTTTCATTTGCGAGATGTCCTGATATTTAAACGGGTTTAACTGTAGGGTGGTTTTTTTATATGCTATTTCGCAGTGTACGGGTGATGGAATTGTGTTTAATCCGCTCCTCCTGCTCGACCATCATCTGTCGCATGACGAGCTTCTACGTATTTTGACCATCAATTGCACATTTTATTCATTTAAGCTGCGTATTGTGTGTTTATAACGCTGCGCAGTATGATATACAAAATGATTTTTACGAGATCTTCATGTTTTTTTTCTTGATGCGCGCCATGAAATTCTCCTCGAGGACTTCAAATGCATGTGTGAACACTCACTGGGACGAAATGGGACCAGGACAAGGACAATCCGGCTAGCACCCAAAGGAGCTGAGATATCTTATGAAGAAATGTCTACTAAATGACATTCATGTATTACTACAGAGCACAACGTATGCATGAAGGTGGTGCCTTGACTGATCATTAAGCATATTGAACCATGTTGATGTGCCTTTGGTACTTGGCGCACACGTGTAGTGCGCTGAGGGGCTAGCCCTTACCCGCCTGTCTGATCACCGTCCCGTTGCCTTGACGCTTCGGCTTTCGGTTGGCATTCTTCGTAACACCAAGCCGCGCGAAAGCGTTGGACGTGAGGTGTGGGCTATAATTGTTGGTACGAATGTAATTACTGGGATTCTCCTAATAAACAATTGCAATTTTATTGCCATTCGAGCTACGTCGTGAACAACTGTACTAAGCGCTTGGCAACAGGAACTGCTTGGTCGGTATCAGTGTTTGAATCTTGAAACTTGAATTTTTGGCTGCAGTCTGTTGATGCAGTAAAATGCACGTGGATATCCTGAAGTTTTCGGCGATGCACTGCAAATCATGTTTTATTCCACCGAAACATTGGAATTTTGACCAGATCTCTCCGCGTCCAAGCCTGTAAAAATTGCAATATCCCAGCTTGTGCGGATTACTTCAGTAGGCTGGCGCAGTCTACTTCCATCTTAGTGAAAATTTAGTTTCGTCTTAGCCCTTGCTTCCCCACCTGCCAAAAGTGTCCCCAGAGTGCCATCTTAATCTTACTGTTCAAACAACCAGTAGTGGAGTCAAAGTGCTTCTGCAGATCATAAAGCATGGCTCCGCACCTTGTTAGGATGGTCTACAAGAAAAAGTCTACCTAGCCTCTTGGGATTTAATCACACACAACCAATTCACTTTCGCTTGGTCACTTTATGCGGCATGCACGACCTAATTCCAAAGAAGGGCATTACGTCCCTTCACCCAGAGGACTGGTGGCCTATCACTCTTCTTAATACAGATTAAAAGGTTTTTCTTGGCTCATATTCGGAAGCAAGCGACCATTTAAACCGCCAGAAGTTGCTTGGCCCCAGGCCTGTTTTGTTCCAGGGTGCAGCATACACAGCCTGTTGCATGTGCCGAGTGCAGTCATTGAGTACACGTCAATACACAATGCCTAAAAGATAGTAGTTTCCTTAAACCAAAAAAAGGATTGGATCGCCTCTAACATGAATACCCAATTTGTACTCCTATAGAGTTCAGATTTCTGGCATCCTTTGTATCTCTTCTTCGTAGCATGTATTCTGGTATCAGGATCACTGTCTATCTAGAAGGCGTAGAGAACGAAACATTTTTCGTTACCCGTGGCCGGTGTCAAGGCTGTCCGCTATCTCCTGCTGTCTTTTTTCCTGCACAAGAGACATTTTTGTATGCAGCACTAAGGCATCGAAATGTGAAAGGCCTTTCCCTTCCAGGCACTCAAACTGAAACAGTAAAAGCACATTTTTCACTGATGACGTCACACTATAAGCTCGTAATGAAGATAGCTTAAAACGTTTGGTATGAATCTGGGTGTCGAACAGGAGCCGAACCAAAACAGAAACCGGAACCGTACCTGTATTTTTGCCGAAACTGAACGCCAGCCCGAAGCGTTATTTTTTTTCAACACGCTGAATTCGAACCGGAACTGAACCGAACTATAAATAATGTTTACTGGTTCACGAAGAAACGTTACGGCCATCCGCCGGTGATAATGAGCAGTAAACGCCATTTGGGGAGTTTGCTTTCCACGCACCATTAACTTCACTACTTCTCACGCCTTTTCCCCTCCAAATCAGTCACAGCCCTATGATCTGTCTCTTCGCCGTCACAGCATGAGGAAAGGTATGCGCTCCTATGTTGCAAATATATGCTACTGCTGGTAGTGCAAGCAGAGTGGAAGTCTGAGAAAACGAAATGTCACACTCTGGGCAGGCTGCAGGCGACATAAAACATCGAGTTTTAAGTGCAATGCACTTCTTAAGCGACCCTGAACCTGCGTCCACCGGCGATGTCCGCGCACGTGGAGATGGGCGCGCGCAGCCTGGCCGCTGACATGGCACATACCCACGTGTGGGATTGGCCAGGAATCTCCTCGTCTTCCTTGGCAACGGGGGGAGATGGGCGCGCGCTGCCTGGCCGCTGACATGGCACATACCCACGTGGGGGATTGGCCAAGAATCGGGCGTGAGAAGGGCTAATGCACCTGCTTAAAGGAGTACTGCCACGAAATTTCAAAACTGAGATCCGCTCTAGCAATCAAGTACAACGACTACACAAATACGTGTCTGTGAATAAATGCATCTTTCTTTCTTTGTAGTTGTGTGTGTGTGTGTGTGATCTCGCTTTCGCGAACATTACCGAACCGCGCAAATTCAACTCGTGCATTCGCACTTTCACATCCTTCCCCTTGGGGAAATGCGGGGAATTTTTTTTTCTTTCCGTCGCGGCGACTGCGTAATGACAATCGCGCCGCAAGACTGCTGCACGGCGCAACCGCGAAGGCCAACGCTCCAAGTGTGCCTAACAGTTGTATTTCATACTTTTCTTCAAAAAGGTACTACAGTTGGAGGTTGTAACTACTGGAGAAGCGGGCCCTCAAAAGCGGCTCGGTGCTCATACCTAATGCGCCAATTTTATTTGGAAAGAGTGTTTCCATGGGCCCAAAACTTTGCTTTAATTTATTCCGCACGAAGTTCCCACAAGAACAATTCATGTTCTTTGTTGTTCCACTCAGCCATCGAATGAGCCAAACACCAAAAGGTAGATTGTGCGCTCGACATACGTTCTTTTGTCCAACCTCTAGCATATCCAAACGTGTAATCATGGCGAATGCAGCGAGCACTCTAATGACTGGTATAATAGTCAGTTTTTGAGTACGCGCAGAACGGACAACTTCGCGTTTTGTAACGAATCCAAATAATGATAACTAGAGACCGGAACTGCAGGCAACAAAAATCTAGGTTTTAGGCACCTATAATAGCAACTGAGATGTGCCATTTAGTCATATATAGGCACCAAATACTCCCGTTTAGGCATATATAGGCTCAGTTCCTTTTTGCTTCAGAAGCATATTTTAGCACCAATGTTTGACTTGCAGTAAAACCGCGGACACATAATGTGCTGCGGGAAAGTAATTTTATTTTCTTCCGTAATATAAGCAGCAGAAGAGCTATTATTTTAAAATTTACGTCAAATTCACGGTGATTCAACGTGCACCAAAAGACTAGATTGAAAGCCATGAAAAGCCCCACGAATCTCAATTATTTGTTGCTTGAAGTTGTACCCCCTTTCAGTCGATAATTGTGCGGGAAAAACAACACTCAACGTCAACTGAAGTTGGGGGAACGTTCTTGTTTATGGGGACGCTCCATGACTTAATTCCATTTGGAATATCACAATATTTGCTACTCAGAACATCCTGCAGTTATTTTAGCTCGTAGAATCCAGTGAAGTGAAGTGAAAAAGACTATTGATCGCCGGCAACAGACGTAAAGTCTCCACTACGCCCGGACGTAGCCACTCGCCGATCCTGGTGGCATTCTACTACTAAGAAACACTTTCCCTACTCAATGAGGGGGTGGACACTCTTGGCCCCGAAGGGAGGGCGTCGGCCCGCAGCTTTCTCTCCGGCGCTGCCGTTTGAGAGCCGTTAAGACCTGCTGAACGGCTGAGAGTTGAAGGAATCAAGAAATTTTATGTCAGGCAGATTCAATCAACCGGTCGTTTGGGGATGGTGGCGGACATGTCTTGGTCCTCCCAGATGAACTCAGCATTCTTAGACAGAGTGGCGCCAAATCTCTCAGCTGCTGAAATGCTTTCTGCTAAGAATGCAAAACGAGCACACGAATGCGCCCTGTCACGTTGAAGTGTAGCGTGGGGCAAATACTTTTGTCGGCGAAGCATTTGTCCATTGCAAAGATGTTGATAAAACCGGGGTGTTTATGGTATAGTTTTCCACCCTCAGCTGAGTTGTTTAAGCGGTAACGACGGGCTGTGGTTGAAGAGGCACAATCGGTGACTGCTGCCTGAAGACACAACTGCGCTTCGAAGAAAGATTCCGCGTGGCTGTCGAACGCGAGCCCACATGAGCGCACAGAGGCTGCGAGGGGCCCCAGCCGGACTTTTCTACATTCCGTCTCATTTACGAGGTACATGTTCTGACCAATACTGGCTTAGTTCAAAAGGATTCGTTATCGAAGCAGAACGAGATGCTCAGCTCTTCAAACATAGATGAATCCCACGGATAGTACAGGGAACTGCAACACTTGTGTAGAAATTACTGAGCTATTCTGTTCGGCAGAAGCGGATGACTTGTGAAGCTGCAGGAATAACAGCATTCACTAACTATACGCTATATACTGATTATCAACATTCGACAGCACGCAAGATTCTTTGGAACTAATTCCCTTAATGTGAGGTTCCCAGATGCCCTTAAAGATTACCCGGCGCGGCAGATGACGGGTGTCACGACTAGACTACTTGTAAAGTGCTGAGATCCCCATTCCTAAGCTCCGTTTCTTGTTCCTTCTTCGTGCTACGCGTACTGCATCCTACAAGCCGGCGGTGTAGGTGTGATCGGCGGCTGACGAGGCACGTGTTCGTGGCATCACCTTAAAACTTTGGTGTCTCAGATATGCACGTGGTTTCCCGCAGAAGGCGTCTTTGAGCTTGAGCGGCATGTATGCGGCTGTGCCGCGTTCATTTTTTGTTTTGCTGTCTTTTTATTCCGTTAACAATAGATATGGCACGTGAGTAGAAGTTTTACCTGTTGGACCGTGGACACAGCACGTCAGAAGGACATAGAACGAAAGAGTTTGCGCGGACCGGGGGGACGTCGGTGAGCTTGGCTGCGGTGTCGCTGCGCACGGGTTTCTGGCGGCTCGGCCGAGTTGCGAGTTCGAGGTGGTTGCGGCTTAGGCAAGGTTTGGGCTTCTCGGCGTGTTTTGCACGACGCGCGGATTTTTCTCGCAAACGGCGTGAAACAAACTCCCCGTTGCGGGATTCTGAAGCGAGAACAGTGCCTGCAGAACATCGACTCAAAAAATCAAAAACAGGCATATAAAACACAAAAAAGGGGTTTTTATGCGCCGAAAATCTCATATAGACAAAATAGGCACGAAAAAGATCATATTGAGAGGCTCCGGCGAGAAGGCTTTGTTGAAGGCGAGAAGGCCCTTTATTCGGCAAGCAGCAGCCCGAACCCGAGAAGGGACCTCAAACCACGATGATGATGATCGAGCGTTCCGCGCCCAGGCGATGAGGTGCTGATGATGAACGGGTGAGGTAAGAAGACGAAGACGATGCATTGATGGCAAATAAATGGAGGGAAAACGATGAAGGAAGCTCGGCAGTCTTACACATATTGCGCTTACGCATACGCATACACTTGCGCTTACACATATATTCAAAATAGGCACTATAGGCACAATAAGCTATTGCTTAAAACACTCCCGTTGCCTTAGTTTGCGCTTATATGTTAAATATGCTTGATACGGACTGAAGGAAAAAATTGGCATTTTGCCTAAAGTTCCGGTCTTTAATGATGAGAGATTAACCCATATATGCCCAAACTCAGAAAACATGACAAAACAAATATTTTTTGTTACAAAAAGGGCACTTGCACTCTTAACAAGAGGTACCCTTTTTTTTATTTACACTCACTTCAAGGCAACACTATTTTCAAAGCCGTCCTACATATAGGACACTGGGCATTAGGGCTGCTATGTGCGGGTGTGGTAGACCTTGAAGCACTTTACGTGCACACCCACGTTGCACTTCTCGCAACAAGTTGTTGTCTTCTCGTGGCAATAAGCGCACCTTGTCTGCGTGGCTTGAGGAATAACAATGTGATCAGTGCGGTCAAAACGACTTTCTGCCTGAATGGCAGACTGGCGGGCTTTCCACGGGAGGGCTTGCATCCATATTTCTTGAGGTAGGCCATTGCAATAGACCTCCGAAAGGAAAGATGCTCGATGTTCCCATTTTTCAGCTTATACAGCTGCAAAGCATTGTTCACAGATGCATCGAGAAGGTATGTAAGCAGAGATGAGTACCACTTTTTTCCTCTCATGGCCGTCCGGTATTTGGAGATGTTTTGGTCCATTCTGTCCACACCTCCCATGTTGGCATTGTACTGAGCAATCAATAACGGCTGGTTTACCGCAACTTTGCCTTTTTTTTCCCTTGAATATCGTTTCACCACTGCTGCGTTGGCTCCACACCATGCGCATTTGAAACAACAGTAACTACACTGTTGTCCACCCACCGACACACAATTACTTCGCTATCACTATCCACTCTGTAATTGAGTGTTCCTCGTTCTTTACCTTTCATACTCCTTTGCGCAAGAAGTGGACATTTTTCAATCCTGTTTTCACGGACAGTTCCAGTGCACTTCACGCCCAAAGTGGTCAATTTTCGAACAAGCTTCAAGCTCGTGAAGAAATTACCAAAAAACACGTGGAAACAGAGGTCAGTTTTAGCCGTGAGCCTGCTAACCATGTCCAGCACAACGGAACCTCCGAGACCAAGGTCATTTTTGCTTTCAGCGACCACGCCATATTTTCCTTGGTAGGGCTCAGTTGACAACAAATAGCGAGAGGTGTGCACAGGCACCACAGCTTGTATCCAAATCTGATTGGTTTTCCTTTCATGAACTGTTTACACCCGTGCTTTCCAAAATATTCACACATGCTTTCGTCGATGCTGCAGCATTCCGAAAGCGGTGCGTACAAAAGAAACTTCTGATTCAAAAGCTTGAATAATGGCCGCATCTTGGCAAATCTGTCATCCTGAGGCAGGCTGTTGTTGTCCGCAACATGCAGGTTTGAAAAGATTGCTTCAAAACGGTTACGCCTCATAGAGTTCGCAACAAGTTCGTTGTGACAGTCTTCCGAAATTTCCCACAACATTCTCCGGCGAGGTACAGGCACGTACCCGCTAAGAAGAAGCACGCCTATGACACACTTCATTTCTTCTTCTGTCACTCCTAGGCTCCGATTTTTTGGTCTGCATAGCGGTTAGTTTACTTCACAAGAAGTGCGATGACGTCGTCATCAAAAAATTTTTCGAATGCATCTACCGGAGTGAGGAAACTTTCATCCTGTTCGTCGGCCAACCACTCACTTTGAGGTAGCGTTGTCTTCAAGTCCCTCTTTTTCCAGTTTGCGATGAATTTTTTTACCTTTTTGGCTGGCTCACCCTCATCGTCGTCTTCACTTGATGTATTGTCCAGGCCAACAATTTCTGCTCGAAGGACGCTTCCAGGCAAGCGAGCCATGTCAGTGTCATTTACATCCCCGCTTTCTTCGTCAGTCACTGTGGCAGCAAAATTATCAGGTGGCAATATTGCCAGTGTGGACGGCCCGCTGCCACCAGAATCAACAAGGTCTAATTACATCGTTCAAAATTATCGGTGGTGGATTTTCCGCATAAAACACCGGACATGGTATTCCCTGCCTGAAAAAAAAGCATAAAACAGGATCAGCTCGAATTCATAATATCTACATAGCATAAGTGTTCGCCAGGGCACGGTTTTGTATTATTATAGAAATAGAGACGGGAGCCATGCAGTGGGGCGGAAAAAAAACGGCGAACCGACACGCGTGTATATCAAAGCCTTTTCAAAATACCCGGCGAAAAAACGACGCAAACTATATAATTCGTCTGTCATTCACCAGGTGTCGTACCATGGCCACAAGCGGCGCGTGAAAAAAGCAGCATCGTGCTTATGCACATGGTAAAATTATGTAGCGGTCGCTTCTGGTCACTCATACCGCCCCCTGAGACCTTATTTGCCCAGTGTCCTAAATATAGGACGGCTTGGTTTAGCGCATCGTAACTTATCCCCTCCTGCATTTTGAACAACACAACTGAGCCTTGTTAAAGGGACACTGAAGTGATATGTAAACATTGCGGGATTACTTGCGCAAATTGTAGTCCGGAGTCCCCAGACCATGTTTCGACCACCCTGGGCGCGTTTACGCGATTTTATTTAGTAGAAAAATTAATTCAAAAATGCTGTCCTCCTCTCTTTACGCTCGCCCATTTTCTGCGGCGTTTTCATGTGACGTCGAGAGGAGCCGAGCTCGCAATTGGCTGCGCTACTGCACGGCTCCCCTGCCTTCAGACAGTCAGTCGGCCCAGCGTTTCGTCCGCCGGCCGCCGACGGCTCGTCGCAATTCGTTCGCTCAGTTGAAACGAAGCCAGGACACGTTTGTGAATGGTAGAATCTGCCTTTCTTTACTTTGTTAGTTTGTACACTGTATCTTGCTCCAAGTCAAGGTCGCTTCACACAAGCGCTGCACAAGCGCTGCACAAGCGCACATGCGACGCTTCGCTGACTGGTACGCCAGTAGGAAAATATAAGGCCTCTTGAGGCGGGAGAAGAGTGAGCGAAGTCAATATAGGTACTAAGGAAATAAAATCAACTGATATTTTTACCGTACAGCGTAAAACCGTAAAACTAGGGTGCGGGAAGCACTTTTTTGCGCTGGGCGAACAAGCACAGCGGTCAGCAGCACGACTACGCATCTGCGAACGCTTTTCCGTCTACAAAATGCAATTGCTAGACGTGAGCTATTGTGGAAACTCAGGCAACGCTTACTGCACGAGCGCAATACAACAAATAGTCACCTAAGCTGCTTGAAATGCCAAAACTAAATAAAAATGTAAACTGGTTGTACAATATATACCCTATATTACCAAGGCCAGCGGAGCCCGCTCCGTGGCCGGGTAGTTTGGGGCGATAGATATGCCACCGCCAGTATTTTCCAAGTCAGGAGTTCGAATCCCCGCGGTTACGTACTTTTTCTTTTTTTTTTTGTAAGTTAACTTTTTCGTTTTCCGCCGATATTTTCTATGATGAGTTCACCTTTTTGTGCGCCGCAACGTTCATGGCTCCACGAACTAGTTCACAAAACGCGCGCAGGCTGGCACTGGCGCGCTAGCGAGTTCTCGTTGGCGTGCTGTTGCCATAAGCACCGACTGCTTGCAGGCAGTGGGCACAGGCCAGAATGAACAGACCCTTGGCCTGGTGCGGACACGCCTTTTAAGGATACAGGCATGAGGGAGGCAAGCTCCAAATATAGGGGAAAAGCGCATGACATTTGGGCGTCTGCGGGTACGCGGAGGGCGTTCATGGACTGTGTAGGTTTCGGCTAGTGAATGCTACGATTCCAAGCCGTCCTAGGAGGCTTATCTTTATGCATTTTTACAGCTGACAACATGGCAGAAGCGCGGTACGAGGATTACTGAGTTATTGAGAATGCCCATCCAACAACGCCAACGGTTGTGTTTTACAGAACCGAAACCGAAACCGAAACTTGTTTGGTTCCTCACCTTGGGCATCGTCCAATCACGGTGCCCGCTCCTTCTAACGTCACAGCTTTAGTTGGTGCGGCCGCCGCAAACCGCGCATGGTAGTTTTTCTTCTTTCGCGCTTTGTAAAATAATTACCGATTTGTCAATCGTAAAAACGATGAAAAGTGTGCTAATTTGAGCCAGTCTACGCAGTGCAAGCAAAAACAGGAGCTTGACAAATTCACTTCAGTGTCCCTTTAATCTCCCAACTCTTATGAGGCCGTCGACACGTTATTGAAATTATTCGACAGTAAATAAAGTGTCATTACTTACTTTTTCTTCGGCATCGTGGCGTCTTTCAACAGAGTGTGCGTTCGCCCGGAGGGTGCAGTCCCGCACGTGGTGAAATGAAGGACAAGCACTGTGTAGGCTTGCACACATGAAGGCAGATGCTTGTTTGATTCAGTGCAAGGTGGCGCTAGTGTTCATTTAGAAAAATGGCGGAGTTAGAGCCCATTAAAAAACGTCCTACATATAGGACACAGGGCATTTAAGCAGAGAAATATGCTAGCGTATACCACACACTTTCTCCTTTTTTAGGACCTTATCCCCCGACCTTGCAGGCACTACGTATGTCGTCTCTGCTAAAACGCCACTAAAGAAGCAGAAGACATATTCAAAAGGGCAGGACGGTCCCTCATTATTCTATTTGCCAAGCGCTAATTATTTTTCGGGGGTTTTGACGTTTCAGGGATGCTTTGTTTTGGGATATGCGCTCCGCTGCCTTACTGCTGTGCTTCTACTGCTTCCGGAGGGAGGGGACGGGCGATACGGCTTTCCGATATTTAAAGAGCGCCACCTCAAGAGAGTTATATCTCGTGTTTTACGAGTTCCTTCCCCCAGTCCCCTTCTCGCTATAGCCTCTACCTCCGATTCCCCGCCCTGGTTGTATGCAGGCGAGCGCTATTATATCCCCAGTGCACTTCCTTTCCTTTTCGTTTTCCTAAAAGCAAAACAACAACGACAGTCTAATCACCCATGAGTTTGTAATAGCATTATCTGTCGTAAGATCAGGAGTAACGGAGACATATTCATAGTGACGGACACATCCGTAATATCTATTTATAAATACACTCCAGTAATCAGAGTAATAATGAGAACTAAGCGTTAACTAAAGCTCACTTTTAGCAACATTTGGCTTACACTCTCCAGTAGGTGGCTGCTAACAAATTATCAGGTTGCCAAATGATAGAATTTATGGCAGCACTTACCTAGCTACTGCAGGATCATTTTGCTTACACTACGACTTATGAAAAAGAGCACTGTTGGGTTTTAAACACACCCCATTATAATGTACGGAGAGGGCTCGGTAGTAACCAGGCATACTTTAAGGGTTTGGCGTTCAATGTACTTGAAAGGAAGTGGGAGAGAAAATTTATCCAATAGACCGTTATGACCATTGTTGGTTCTAAGTAGTCCCGAGGACAACATAAGGGCTGGGCGCAAAATTAACTGGTAAATCGTATTACTGAATACGTTTTTGTATAAATCTAGCCTAATTGCCCACTGTTGCTCTTATAATTGAATGATTGATTGATTGATTGATTGATTGATTGATTGATTGATTGATTGATTGATTGAGTTGATTGATTGATTGATTGATTGATTGATTGATTGCAGGGTTTAACACGCTGACGCAACGCAGGCGATGAGGCGCGCCGTAGTGGAGGACTCCGGGTTAATTTTGACCACCTGGGAGTTTTTAGTGTGCGCCGAAATCTCGTACACGCGGGTATCTTTGCTTTTCACCTCCATCAGAAAAGCCGCCGCCATGGCCTCAAAATTGCGCTACTTCTATTGGGGAATGCACTAGGGTTGTATTCAGTTTCTGCAGTCGGTTTGAAATACAAGCTTTTTTGCGCACTTCGCTAATAATTTACCTCACCGAACCTGTTCGCGAACCGGTTCGGCTTGTGATTTCGTCGCGCCGGAATTGAACCGGAAAGAAATGAATTCTCCCGAACCCGAACCAACACCGAACAGTTAGTTTATTCCGTTCGACACACTGGCATGAATATGGCATCTTGTCTGAAGCTCTGTTGAATTTGTCGAAATGCGATTAATGTGCATTCGCGTTTCTAGAGCCTTCATATTCGCTGATATTCCCTCCAGCTACTGTCTAAAATCACGACTATTGAACAGAATACAAAAACTTTGTGGTTTAAAATGGCATATGTGGCAAGTGATTATCTGAAGAATTTCTCAGAATGTTGGCAAGGCGTTAAAGTTTGATCTGCCTATATTGAAGAGGCGCTATCTACTTGGGTCTGTATTTTTTGGAAAATTGTGATGTGCATATCAGCTCGCCCGACCACCTTTAAAGATGTTGACTCTGATTAGTCTGCCTGTTATTTTTTATGGAGAAGTAGCACAGCAGTGGTCTGTCGACCAGTCCTAGGAAAACCATAGTATCGCCGAAGGCTTGCATAACCCCTAAAACCTGTCTTCTGTTCTGTACTTTCAGTGCGCTGTTTGCTGAGCATACTTCAAGGAGAGGCTTGCCCCGCGCGCACTTTGGCGAAGTACTTCCTCGGAACAGAGACGCGTGTACTCATACCTGGGGTAGCTGTGAATCACGGGCGAGATACTGAATGCATGCTGGCCCTCTATAAGGTATCGGGTAGCTTTTTACAGCAACTTGTCATGGGTATGCCCTAGCGCAAAGATTTTGAAAAACCGCGAGGTTGACATCAGAACCGCGGTTTTACTATTTCTAGTGTCCCCTTCTCGTAACGACGGAATGAGTGAGGCACGTTAAGGTGCGTTTACTTCTTCCTTAGTACACTCTCACTTGCGAAATTTCATGCGGCGTCTGGAATGGGTTCTTAAAGCCAACACGTCATAGACGTAATAGCTGGTGTGTAACGAGCAGTTCCGTGTGGCCCAAATGACGATTGCCAGAAAACGACAAACGTGAGGTCGTAAAATGTGTCATTGCACGACCATTATGGCGTGGTGTGAACCACGGATTGTAAGACCTAAGAATCGGATGATATGTAAACAGAAGGTGCTGTGCCAGAGAGTTATCAGCGTGCCTGCTCATATTTGGGGGCGCTTTTGCATTGTGGCGAAGCGGCCGGGAAGCGGTCGCGAATGGTTACAGATGCGGGCTGTGTGGCGTATTTTAATGCGCATGCGGCGGGAAGTTCTAACGTGGCTGTTGGATGAGTTTTGCTTCCGTGGAGAACAGGAGGTCTTCAGACTGTGGTCATTGGCTTTTGTGTCTGTACAGGATGGGCGAGTACCCCTCAGTTTCATACCAGCGTAGCATGGCTGCTTCGCCTGTTTAATAAGTATCCTATTGGTTTTTGTTTATAGCTATATATGTTCTTGTTTAGACATACAATAGCATTCTGCTTCTGTGCGTAGTTACCGCGATTGTACGGACCATTTTCAATGTATGTATATACCCGTAAGCATTGTACATTCATTTTTTGTGTCCTGTGTTTGCAGTGTGAGTTTAGTATATTGCCAAATGAATTTTTTCTAGGGCACCCCAATTTTCTCGTTTGAGAAGCCCATAAAAGAGGTTACATTGTCTGGTAACCAGACTTATTTTAGCATTGAGCCGATGCCTTGTTAGGAAAGGATAATGCCCCTAACAACACCCTGTGATTCTATTTGTTTCTTTCAGGGAGCGGGGCTACGCTAGGTTACTTTGTCCGGTGTCTCGAACATACGCCTTTAGCTACTTCTGCTGTATGTCGCGACGGTTAATGTTGTTTACATAGAACAGATGTCACGTCGTTGTCACTAACTTGGGTGTTCTTGTTTGATCGACCATATTCTCGGAATAGGATAATGATTATAGAAAATAGAAACTCGTTCGGAGAAAACGTGACTGCCGAACAAACGCGCGGCTTGCGATTCGCTGACGCTCTTATGTGCACATCGCTGTTGACTGCTTCTTCGACCTTTGCGTTCCCTCACAGGATATGGCGCCACACCAATTCTCTGGTGAAAATTTTACTTCGCCAACGACTGCACATAGTCTTTGGCTACTTGACAATATCCTCTTCTTTACATCACTCATAAAAGTTTTAGAGATTGTCCTCAAACACAAAAACGAACACTTTCCCTAACAAATGCAACACCTGTGCTTGAGTACGCATGTGTATCTTGAAACCCAACAGCAGGAACTCTACAAAACATGCTCAAGGAAGTTTGAAACGGAGCTGCTCAATTATTAACTAATTTTGATATCTTGAGGGTCACGGGCTCAAATATACTAACCCTGCATTGAAATCATGGCATTAGAGACTAAAGTTTCGGAGGTGGAGATTAGAGCATTTAAACAACCCAGGCCGGACAACACACGTTTATCGTTACCGGCCTGACTAATTATAAGCGCGTAGAGACAATACACAGAAATTAGAGCATATCAGTGGTTCATTATCATCTTTAAACGTTCTTTTATATCTAACTTTATCCTGAGTGGAAAATTGTGCGCACCACATACTCTGCAGAGGCTATATATAATACCGGGTAAGTTTTCATTGCAGACTTCTTTTTGTAGGTAATTGTGTTCCTCAAATACGATTTTCTTAGCGGTCCTTTGTTCATTGTCATCTCTATGTCCTAAATACAGTTTAAAAACTTCCCTTGCATTAATGTCCTACAGCAGCAGTAGGAAATTGTAATCAAATAAATAAATAAATAAGTAATGTGTACTGAAAAAAAGTTTTGGAATAATTGAACGGTCTCCGCAAAATTGTAGAAGACAAACCTAAGAATTAGTGTTTGGCCGGTTCCCTCTTGCACTATATTTATGGCTTTAGGGGAAGGTTATTGCAAAATCAGGGCGAAAACAAATTTTTTTTTTGGTTTTGTTGTAAATGTCAAGTTGCAGTTATTTTGTTTTAACTGTTGTAGCAAATGAAAGTTTCGATATTAGCAGAACAACGTAAACAAAGCTTTTAAAATTTCAGTAAAAAAGTATTTAGTATAGCTATATAGGGTGACTGCCGGGCAGAAGGCGAACAAATCAAACCTTGACGGGTAAGAGGGGGAATGCGAACACTGCGGACGGAAACACCAGCGCATCCAGTACGAAGATAACCAGGCAAGATACGCGATGCAAATCAATACGACGGAAGAGACGTGATACATACACGCTGCCGCAAATCACTGTACTCTGTTCCGGCTTGCAGCTGTGCTGATGTGGTAAGGGCGAAGATATCTGTTCGTGCTTAGTGCAGGGGCTTGACGAAGGTCAATGGTTCCTGCCTTTGTGAACCCCCGTCGCGCCAGTCGGGCCATCGTCCACCTGTTTAGCGGTAAGGTGTCCACTGGCCAGCTCCGGCGAATGGGTTTTTCGAAATGCGTATAGTATACGTTATTTCCCCGGATATGTGGTGATTTCTGAAAGGATCGTATACACACTTTGCATACGCCAAAGCGTCCAAATAAAGCAAGGCTCTAAAGCAGACGATCTGCTTTTAAACCTAGGGGTACCTGCTGACATTGCTGTGAAACTTCTGAGAACTCATTTGCATTTTCCGGCGGATTTTTCTTCCGTTAGAAGATACGACTTGGCGATTACTGTACTTTGAAAACATATTAAGCGAGTGGTTTGCATACTACTGCAATATGCGAGCATGCTAATACCACAGTTTGCGTTCATTATGGGTCACCCGAATGCCCCATTCGCAGTTATTATAAACAGGTCACCCCCAGCCATTCTACTTTGTACGCTTGGTGAAATAATTGATGCGCCTTCCACCGCAAATAATTCACACAAGTACGTAAGGGGGCATTCCCTAAGCTGCTTTGTTCTGAAATGATTCGTCAGCTATCCAATAGCGGGCAAAAACGGGATTTTCTTGGAAAATAAATGAACCAGATTACTGCCTCACCTAATGAGATGCTTCAAAAAACTGACAATTCTTCTTCGATTGCACAACGCATTTTGCGAAGCGCATTTCCGAAACGCATCGCTGATTTTGTGTAGGATCTTAGTGTCTTCTCAGAAGAGTTTTTGCTGGCAATATTTCGGGCAGAAGTGAAGCACCAAATTTTGCTTTAAAACACAGGTTTCAATTATCAGCGCATATGAAGTTACAAAATATCAATAAATATGAGTATTCTGCGATAATCGCCATATGCTTGTTCCATGTGCGGCTCCCGCCTGTTTTCCTTCTTTTATTAAATGCGTGCTCTTTATTAGCCTTCTCTTTAAATATTTCCGAAGTTTCAACATTTCCTTAGCGTCTAAGTGCCGACATGCGGAGTTCATTGTGCAAAGAGCTAAACTTTATTGACAAATCCACGAACAAAGGCAAAGCGGGATACATTTTTCTGTATGTAAAAATGGCCCAGGCGTCTATTCTTTATTTTGGTGTGGCCGTGATACATTTACGTAGAAGGCGTGGAGAGGAGAATAAATGGTGTGTGTGGTGCGCCTTTGTTTTCCCAACATTTGATTTGAAGTCATGAAATTAAATCGACATTGGATTTTCTTCCATTAAATAGGCATGGAATTCTAATCAGAAACCACTATTCAGCACCATTTGGCCCTTTTCAGATTTTTCTAGTAAACGACGTATTTTAACAAGTGCCCCTAGAACACCAGCGTGCTATGGACATGAACGCGTTGCCTTTCGGCAACCATCGCAGCGTTGCTCATATCGTCTGAAGGTGGCGCCTGCTTCCCGCGGTTCCCTTTAAAAGCTCGAGCGCTGTCCGGTTCCTACGTCACCAGTGTTTCTATTGCAATAGAGATTGCCTAGGAGTTTTTTAATTATGTATTGTAAAGTGTGTCGCTGTGCTATGTTATCCATCACTGTGTTTCAAGAGTATAGTTTCAAACGCATTAAGACTTCTCTCGTATGTTGCTCCGGGCTTGTGATGCGTTGTAATAAGGCCTACGTATAACGTTTGCCCTATTACAGGCCTAGACTGCTCTTTGTGTGATCGACAATGGCGTAGGTATAATCGGATATATCTCGAAAGGAACGAACTCCAATATCAATAGACGGAGAACCAAGTCCTGAAACTATGCTCACTGAAGCTGAACGACAGAAGTCACTTGGTTGGTGGCATCCTCATTTGCCAATTCGATGCAGTTTTTTTGCTGAGCAACAGTTTGCGCCACTGAACGTTTTAAGTTCAACGATCATTCGTTATCTCTTGCTACAACACTGCCGCCCGAGCTCCCTGCGAATACGGTGATGGTGATGTTAGCCCATGCTACGTTATCCGTAGGCAGTATGGTTCATAACTGTGAGGTGTATACACCAATGGTCACTCAAAGTTTTACAATACGTTTTTTCCTAGCACGCTCTTATTGTTTCAGGTGCAGCTTTCCGGCTCATGGCCAGTGGTGTGGGCTTTCGCCACCACGTGCTGCATGAAGTCCAGTTTTTGAAATTCCCTGCTCGGGTGTCTGCGTTTCTTTATCAAACATAAATGCAGAAAGAAAAGAGCCGACCCATTCATCGAAGCGTTGACGGTCGGGCCATCATCTTCCGACTGCGAATTAGAAAGCAGCTGTAGTGCTCTAATGGCAAACAGTAGCCGTTACGCTGCGTATTGATAGGGGCGTGGGTAGACAGGAATTGTTAGAAGGAAAAGAACGTCACTTTGTCGGTCTAGGTTTTTCCGTGTTTTTTCCCTCTAGTTGAAGCAAGAAGGCCCACTGCAGCAAGCCACGCATGCACAATGCATGAAAACGTTCAGGAGCCCTAGTTTGTATGATATTGGATTTAACCTAGTGGGATGTTATGCGACTTTCCTTGCTGTCAAGCGATGAAGATGGTTTTATACAGATTTGTAGAAAGAGGCACGTTGTACGGCAAAAGCCTCTCAATTATAACAGAAAAAATGAGTTTTCGTGGTGCTCGCTCTCTGCCTCGCCGAATCAATAGGTTTACAGAACAGCCTAAAGTAGATATCCACACCATCCTGCTTCTGATGGCTTTTCAGATTCTATGCACTCTGTAAAATTATTTGGAAGGTGAAGAGGGTTTCAGTCTCTCTGGTGGCTCTGTGTTTGGGAATCCTGGGGCAGAAGTCTCGCGCCGAGTACGTTTAAAAATTCCCACTTCACACGCGTAGTAACTCGCCACCTAAGCAGACAGCAATACGCTTCCTAAATCCGTATTGGGACTGCGCTTTCCTAAATCCATATTGAGAATCTCAAATCACACTAAGGCAATCGAAAAATGTGCCGAATCGCTTCGGTACTATCATCCTCAAAGCTTTTAAAAATACTGGTACAATGCTAGTGGATGTGTGAGAGCCGAATTCTGTTTTATGTCTTTTTTATAAAGAACCCTTACTTTTGCTAGTGGCATACCCGAAAATGCAGTGGCGGTCTCTATTCATGGATTAATATAGAGAAAGCAAAATTGCCACTGTGTCAATCACGTGCTAAGTGGGCCAAACCCGAATATTGTGCGCATCACCACAGCAATTATTTCTAGTTTCTCAAAAAGCATAAATTCAAAAATACACAAATAGAAAGAGAGATTCCGGAGGGAAGAACATGTTAAAAGCACCTGCAAGCTAACTGCCAGTGTAGTCGACCCTATTACATAAAATGTGACCAACAGCTATGTTATGAGTGAAGTTCGCAATTGACGGGTGAACTTTCCTGCCCAGTTTATCAAGTCGATTGATTCAAATTGTTTTTGCGAAGCCCTTAGGAGCTTGAGCTGTTGGCGTCTTCTGTCGTGGTCGTCTTATGTACTCACGGCCATAAAACACCTGGACATCGTTTTTCAATGCCTTGGGCTAGAATGTAACGCTCACTAAAAGAAAAGTGTAAAATGGACAAAAAGGGTTCAAAATAAACTAATATGATTTTAAGATTCGTGCCCTGTCCACTTCAGCAATCGTCAAGTACAAGTAGAATCTGTTTGTAGACGGATTGTAATTTGTGTTACATTTAAGTAACGACCAGCTCTCCGCGCTATGCCTGACCTGGTCTGGTTGTCGATTAAAGCAAGAAAGGCCTACCTATCTTGCACCGAGATTTTGTTGAACACGAGCCCGCAGGGCAGGGCGCGGGCACTCGCTGCACTGTGGGCATCTGCACTCGCATCAACTACTGCCACTACCCCAAAATTAGGCAGACGGGTCATGCAACTTGCTTAAATAAGGATCAACGCCAGGGAGGGTGCCAACGAATCACAAACCGCGCGACTGCTCCTCTGTCAGGATCGGGGGACAATATTAACTCGACGAATAAACTTTGGAAACAAGACTAAGTTGATATAACCCGAAACCCCAACAAAATGTATACAATTACCAGATACAAACTAAACAATAGGGGCTGCGAAGACGCGTTGCAAAAAAATGGCAACGAGTTCAAACAGGAGGAAAAGTCAATATCGTGGAGCGAAGGAATAGGACGGAGAACGTGGTGGTTACCGACGCCGGTCGAAGTAGCCTTGAAATGTCCAGGTAGTGTGTCGTGGCCGTGGTAGTACAGCGCTCTCCGAGCTCCCGTCACCGTCGTGGGAAACCCCGTTCTCTGGAATCTTTTTAAACGATTCTTGCTCTAACGCTTTCTCTTCCCGCCAGTATCTCTGCTTCTCAAGAACCCACTGCTCAAGCTCATCACCACTTAAGCCTAGGCGCTCCCCTAGTTCAAGAAATCTCCAGTGTCCGTTTCGGTTCGGGTTTTGAGGGGTATGCCAAACGAACTGGCCTCGTGCTATCGCGGACGCCAATATAATCAGGGTGGGGAGTAATAATAATTACAAGAGCTGAACTTTGTAAACGGGAATAGGTTTTATCATACCCGAAACGCAAATAAGTACACAGAGAACAAAGACCACTAAAGAATAGGAGGGAACAATAGGAAGCTAGCGAACAATGTAGAAACTACCAGGAATGCGGCAGAGCTAACGGTAAAGAGTTCAAAGAAACGGGAAACAGTCAAATTCCTGGAATGAATGGCGAGAACAAAGTACGGTAATAGAAAGTCCACAATATGTGTTCACAGCTGGAACGGAGGTGCCCTCCCTTCCATTACAGAGGCTCCGTCGTGGTGTGTTTCGGTGTTCTAAGGTACAGGTATTGTGTCGTGGCCGTGGCGGTGCAGCGTGCTCCGAGCTCCCGTTGCACAGTCGTGGCGAACGCAGCTCTCTGGACGCACCGCTGTCTTTCACCAATGCCCGGCGAGACAACGTCCTTCTGCAGGAGACGTCCTGGAGGTTGCAGTCATGGAGGACGTCTTGGGGTAGGCACGGGTCCGGTCGCCTGACCGCCGCGAATCGCGGTCACGCTCTATACTTCTCAGTCTACCTTCTTCCTCGGTGTTTTCCTCTGGATCGTTTTTTCCGCCAGCCGCTGCCGCTGGCCGCGTCTCGTTGGCCGGCTAGTGAGGTGGGCAGGGAGGTGTATGCCCCGCAAGACGCTGATGATGATGGTGCTCAACGGTTTTGAAACGTACCCGCAGAGCGTCTTTCTGTTCACTTTATGACATCCTCCACCGGCGCTTCTCCGGCGCCCAATAAGAGCGCGCCATGTGAAAAGAGACAGACTTACCATCTGAGTATACTTATATACTGAATACTTCGCCCTTCCACAGGTTTGACGCTAGTGGAGACAGCCCGGATGTTTCTGTTTTTTGAAATTTTTTATGACATCAACATCTCTAGATTTAGTGAAGGATTGATAAATCCTGTTCTTTCGCTTGATACTTCTAATAAATACTTTGACGCTTTCCTTACTTCGATGTTTTTGGCAGCATTGATAAAATGCTTGCTTTGTATCCTAATAGAAACTGACATGTATATTTCATAAAGTTTGCTTCGATCGGATTCAGTGTACACGTTACTCCAGTGCATTTAGAGAGTTCTGCGCGATTGTTGTTGGGGCTTTTTTGTTTAACACATTAGGTTCTGCATACCTTACGTTGTTCCCACTTACGAATGGGTTTTCTGCATGAGAGTTTAATGCCCACGTGGTCACTCAGATTACAGCATGTAATCGGTGACCTTAGGGGGAAGGAGTCAAGAGCTGCTGAAATAAATAAATCAACGAGTGTTTGAATTGTCCAAGTGATCCGACTGAGCACTTTAGATATAATGCAAAAATTGAAACATTTCAATGACACCAAAATTTGTATTAAAGGGGGTACTATTTACCATAGCTACATTGAAGGGGCAAGTTATGATGGCTTCGTATTTGCGCCGAGTAATTTAACCGAAATTGAATTCCATAAACCCCAGGATAGAAGGGATGTAAGCCCCGGATTCTATAGAACACAGACATCGCTTTGTAGCTGGTTTCTACCGATACAATTTAAACTTTAGCATCGATCTAACCAAACTCTTCAATTAACTTTTTGCTAAGCAGAATACATACACTGGCAGTACGACATGCACTGCGATTGACAGTAAAAGTAGAAACTGAGATTAGTTTAAAATCAATACCAGAATCTAACCTAGTTTCCGATATCGTTACTGCACCAAAAAAAAATCCGAATCTATCAAAGATTAGACTGAAATAATCCTGCTTGTCGTTTATAGACCATGCATTTAAATGAAAAGCGTGCGCTGTTATTGTTTTGGTTCAGTTTCTTTAATTCGCCGGCTAAAGGCTATCGATTAGAAGCCATAACATGGTGAACCCCCAGTGTTTATTGTTCATACTATTACACTTTATTTCCCCATATAATATTTCTATATTCATGCATTTCATTTTGCCTTAAATCTTGTTACTCACTCGCTCCGTACTTAACACTGATTCCTCTTAATTTACCCGCAGTGTAAGCTCGCTCGCTAACGCGTTGTGATGCAGCGCCCAAGAATGCGGGTGAGATACCGCCTGCGGTGGCCGCTTTTGAGAAGGCGAAAAGCGGAATCGCCCACTGTCGAGCTTTCGGCGCTAGTTAAAGGTCCCCAGGTGGTCGAAACTAATCCGGAGCCCTCCACTACCGCGCGCCTCAAGGCCCCCGTTCGGCGCGCGATACACCTATAAGTTAAATGGTTTTATTCCTCTTAAGTTGCTTTTTCTTCCTTCCTCATTCACTGGATCTGTATACTTGAATTCAATTGCTAATATTTCAATTTCATACATCTTAGATCACTTTGACAAAGTTACTAAGACAAAATTTTGGATTCCTATGCTCTACGTCTGCATATTAAAAGCTAGCATGCACTGGGTGCTCTTGAGGGCTACCTGTCCTCCAGTGATATCTGTTGATTGGAAACACCCCAAAGCAAAATGTCTCGAATATCACCGTTATATATGAAAAATTCGGCCACCTTCAGTAATAAGATGCGAAGACTGGTGAAGCAGCGTAGCTGATGGTCTTTACTAGCTTTAGCTTGGCTTTTCGTATGTCTCCCTCGTTGTTAAGAGCAAAATGGTTGGAAACCGGAGCTTTCTTCATGGTTAAAAATGGTTAAAAACCGGAGAACAAGGAAGGGGGTGGTAAGGACAACGAAGAAAGGAAATTGGGTAGGAGAGTCCGTTTTTTGGTTTATGCGTGCACCGGAAACATAAGTACTGCCGGGCATATACGTCTACACTGAGCGGTATATTTTCGCACAGGGCAGGCGCCCGCGTTTGCTGTTATATTGTTTATGAAACACTGTTGATTCCAGCGCATAAATGCTTCCATATATGTATACTAAGAAAGAGTTGTGGTAGTACTTGTCATTGACTGCTTGTAGGGTTTAACGCGGCGATGCTACACAGGCAGTAAGTCGTGCCGTAGTGGAGTGCTCCGGAATATTTATGACCACCTGGAGTTCTTTAATTTGCGCCGAAATCTCGAACACGCGGGCAGTCTCACTTTTCTACTCCACCAGAAAAGCGGATAGTACTTATCGTTAGACTGAGCAACACAAATGCCCTATGTCGGTTGCCAAGTTTACATATGTCGTATTTGCTTTGAGGTTATAAGGTGTGTAAAGCAAGTCCAAGCTCCAGTGTACTTGATCCAACAGGTTGGGAAGTTGAAAAATGAAATTGTGGTCACATGCAAACACTAAGATGCAAGTTAAATCGCACAGAAGGCCAGCGCCGATATCGCGCGAAAATTTCAATAGCCCTACCGCCCGTTTAGCCGAAGGTTGTTCTTCCTTGACGTCATGAAGGGCGTGGCCCATGAGAGGCATCAAAAGAGACGCGTCTTCTCCTTTGCGGATGTTGTGAATAATAAATTCCGGGTGGAATTATGTATGATAAACGTCTACGTGATATTTGAAATTAGCGTGTCAGAACCTATACAAAGCCTCCTATAACTCTTTGTGTTATTTGGAAACAGCTTCAGCTCCCCTTTAACTCGCTGGAAGTGACCTGAACCTTTGTCATACTACGTCCGCTGGACAAAGGCGCCCTTCCATGCAGCCAGCCGCACCCCTCAAAATGGTGTGAGAGCGTCCATCATGCACAGCGTGGCCGCCCCCTTCAAGTAATGGTAATAATGGTTTTTAATGGCAGTGCACTTTATGGGCTCGCATTGCTGTCGTAGCTCGCTAACGGGCGATGCGACTGCCGGGAATTAGGCGGCGTAGCTAGATGACGGACCCAAGTAGAACCTGGTGTACCATCGTCAGGGGGTCACGCTGAGGCTTCGAAAACCGCGCGGTTTAAATAGACATAACCGCTCGAACCTCGTGGAACGCTGGAGCTTGTCATAAATCCCCCGTTGTTTAGTGCCATAAAAACTGAAGGTAAATTTCAGGCAAAATCTGCGTATATAACTGGTAGCCCTCGCGTTCAGTTAGTTAGGAACAATCGTTGGGTGGGTTTTTTACGATAGCGAGCAAAACAAATCATGCCATATCTACGGAATGAATGATGATAAGTGGGGCGAAGCTCGAGAGGGGGAGATCATCGGTAACCGTAACTCTCCCGTGAAAGTTCGCCCATTACATCATTAAGAAAGACGTAAGACTGTGTGCGTACATTGTACAAATCAACTTTTATTTTGTTCTTGTCCGTTTGTTGTTGTTGTTGTAGGGTTCGTGAGGCTGCAAGCAAGCGCTCGTATCGGCAGGCAAACCCCGATGCAGTGAGAGCTCGCGAGGCGGCTGCAAAACGCATCAAGCGAGCTCAGCCCGAAGCTGCCGACGCGCGGTTTAAGCGCGACTTTCTAGACGAGATGCTTCGGCCTCTCTTTCGCGCACGGCGGGATCCTGTCGGCGAGCGCGCGCTGCCGCCGCCCTGCGCGCCCTCCGCTCCGCAGCCTTGTCAACAACCACCTCCTCCATCCGGTGACTCGTTGCGAAGAGGAAGCGCGTCAACAGCGATTGCCTTTTATAGTGTCAGTCACGTGCGAGTGACGTCATCATGACGTCACTCACACCAGCGCCACCTGCGAGTGAGTCATCGAACTAGGCGGTCACGTAGCGCCACCTGCGAGTGAGTCATCGAACTAGGTGGTCACGTACCATGAGACACAAGGGATGGACAGACCCACGGCTTTAGGAGCTTCGTCCTTAAAAAGCGGGCACGCAAGAAAAAAAATTGCGCGTTCGAAATGCAGCAGAAATGCTCCACCCACCAAAGACAAAAATGGCGTGTTCGAAATGCCGCCGAACGGCTCCAGCCGCGCAAGAAAACAATGGCGGCTTCGGAAAGCCGCAGAAAGGTTCCAGCCGCGCAAGGAAAAAATGGCGCATTCGAAATGATGCAGAAAGGCTCCAGCTGCGCAAGAAAGAAATGGCGGGTTTGGAATGCCGCAGCAAGGCTATAGCCATGCAAGAAAAAAATGGCGGGTTCGAAATGACGGAGAAAGGCTCCAGGCGCACAAGAAAAAAATGATGAATTCAAAATTATGCAAAAAGTTTCCGCCGCGCAAGAAAAAAATGGCGGATTTGAAATGCCGCAGAAAGGCTCCAGCCGCACAAGAAAAATTGCCGGGTTCGAAATGACGCAGAAAGACTCCAGCCACGAAAGAAAAAAAAAACAACGCGTTCGACATGACGCAAAACAGCTTCAGCATATGAAATTAAGGCAAGCACAAAAAGAACAGAACTCCGCCTGGGCAAGTTTCAGGCAGGGAGCGCGCGAGCGCTGCGAAGGCGGGAAATTTGAAATGCACTGGGTGGCAGCCATGAGCGGATAACGGCGCTGCAGCCCATTATGGCGAATCGCCGCTCTGCACTTCCGACAGCTTTCACATTGAGTAAAACAGCTTTAATTTTTAATAATGGTTTTCAGTAATAGGGATTATGGTTTCCAATGACACAACGTTATGACGCGGTGTCAATCCAGCACGGCGAATTTCACAGAGGGAAGGAATATTTTGGAGTGGGGATGAATAAAGGGGACAACTACGTAAGAATTCACGAGGGGCAACAAGGCGGATAAAAAAACGAACCGCACCAATTAATGAAGCATAGCGCCCTTTGGAGGTATAATAAATACAACGTAGTATCAGGAATGTGTGAACAAGTAATGGTTCATGGGCCTCACATTTGCAAATGCAGCACTCTGCTTAAAATCAGACGCTCTAGCAGGCCTCGAATTGAACCAGAGAACGGTTGGCGGATTGGCTTTAGGAGCGAATGGTAAGACAACTAACGAAGCAGTGCAGCTAGATATGGGCTTGGAGTGGTTGGAAGCTCGAATAGCTCAGAGTGAAATATACTTTCAGGGGAGATTGAAGGCAATGGATTAACGTAGGTGGACAGATAGAGTTTTTCGGTACCTATATATGTAATGCGTGGACATGCAAGGGTTAAGGAAGAACAGAAGGGTAAGGATGAAATATGGAATGAACAGCGGCTAATGAAAGACAGGCTAGGAAAACAAAAAAGAAGCAATGCAGATAGAAACAAATAAACGGTGAAAAAAAAGGTAGCTGACACGTCTGTAGTGATGTACATGGCAGAGAAACTGCACATCCGAAAGGAAAATTTCTAAGATAATTCAAAGGGTAGTGCTTCGCCTGTAGATGCTGGAACTGGCTGCTTGAGAACTAAGAGCTTTGTGGGGAATTATAGACAAATGATACGGTATGCGTGGTCCGTGGAATAAAAACAGAAACTGCGTCACACAGTGTTAGAATTCGAGGGCATCCATGCAAATCTGCAAAAGGGAAATATTAGGCTTCTAGAAGCCCTAGCATTTAAGTGTAGCACAGAGGGAGGCAACTAAAGGCTCTCGAGGGGACGGGAAGATTAGAATGCTGGTGGACGAAAAGCAGAGGGGGGAATATTGCCTAGGACATCTACTACCTGTAACAGACAAAAAAGTATTTGGATCCTGATTTAAGTGCAGCGCTGGAATGAAACGAAAGGTATAAAACACAGATGTATTAGTTTTTTGGTTATTAAATGACAATGCAGTACCCTGTTACAAAAGGGGTGCCATTCGAAATCAATCAATCAATGTTAGCGGCGCTCGCAGCGTTCGCTCACGGCCAACACTTCTGAATGTTTACGAGTTACGCAGCTGTTGCATACCTTTTTTCTAGAACACCACCATTGTTATTAATTTCATGGAGCACTTGGCTGCACTTTGTTTTCTGATATGCTGTGAAACTACGGTGATAGCTACGACGGCCCTTAATGTTTTTACAGTTGAATAAAAAGCTATTCCACCTGATATCAAAGGCTCAACGTCGTTTCCAGAGAGTTGTTATCACGCTTAGTTTACAAGCCGATCCATGGTGGCATCGACATTCTCGGCCTCGTTGCTTAGCAAAGGTTGTAGTAGTTTAGTTAAAATTTCCGCACTTCCCTTGACCCGTCGCGGTGGCTCAGTGGGTAAGCCGTTGTACTGGTCAACCCGAGGTCGCTGGCTGATATTTCCGGAAGCGGGGTCCGCTTTTCAGATGGAGGCAAAAATCGAAAACGCCCATGTGCTCGAGAATTCGGCACAGGTTAAAGATCCCCAGGTAGTAAAAATTAATCCGGAGCACTCCACTATTACGCGCCTCATCGCCTGCGTTGTGCGCTACACCCTACAATCAATCAATCAATCAATCAATCAATCAATCAATCAATCAATCAAATCATCAATCAATCAATCATCAATCAAGCAATCAATCAGCATCCATCAATAAATCAAGCAATCAATCAATCAATCAATCAATCAAAACAATCAATCAATCAATCAATCAATCAATCACCAAGTCAATCAATCAAGCAATCAACCAGAATCAAATCCTAATCAATCATCAATCAATTTCAATCAATCAATCAATCAATCAATCAATCAATCGAATCAATCCGAACTTCGTTTGTATGGACGGCGTCATTTATGTCACAGGTGAAAGCGCAATACTGCATAGGCACATCAGGAGTTCCGGGAAGAGATTGCACAGTTTTGCGCGATCCGTCTAACCTCTGTTGACTTCAGCACTTTGCCAACGAATGTGCGCGTTAGCGTTTACATGCCGATAAGTTAAATGGAAAAGCATAGGCGTCAACTGCATGGGGGAAGCGGGGCGTGTGCCCTACCGAGGGCGCGATGCCTCCGCTGGCAAAGCACATGTGCGCCACCCTTGTTCTGTCTACCGAGAGAAAAATCTTTCTCACCGTTCGCCTGCTACAGAATGATAAAAGGCATTTCGCTAGAAGAAAAAAAATTGCATTCTCTCTCTCACAACCTTCTCCATCACTTCGTGTGTAAAAGAACTATGCTGATGGACGTTGGTAGAAGCGCATGGCCGCGAAACTCCTTGCCATCCATATATACAGTAGCACTATCATATAGGTTGTTGGTTAGATTTCAAAATGTCCAAAAAGGACAGTGTTTAAAAGTTGCAACAGCGGGACAACTGTGATGAGGCTACTGGGGATTTTTTAAAAGTACAATTAGCAACAGTGGTAAAGAATCTTCATGCGCAAGCATTACATTACTCATGTGGCCTCTTTTTAAAAGGTTACAAACACAAACGTAGGCATGCAGTGACGTCACCAGAGGAATTGGACCGAAGCTCCAATGCTGAAAGTTGATTGGTCAAAAGGTCACCTGACAGAAGGTCACCAGTTTCCTGTCCGGTTCGGATGTGTCATTAGTTGTTCCAAAACTAAGTGCGAAGCAGCCAGTGCTAACTTTACGAATTTTTTGCACTTTTCTCCAGCTCAGTGCACTTACATCAGAAAAGTTAGAAACTTAAGCTTTAATCTTGTTCTTTGTAGCCCAAAAAATTACTGCGAGCCCATGTTACCCGCGGGTCGATAACGAGAAAAAGAAAAATAGTTCGTAAGTTTCGGTATAGTAAAGCTTGATGATGATCGTTTCCGCGAAGTCCGGTGCCAATCAGGAACCCAATTGCCCGGGCTCCGGTTGACTTGGCAGGAGGCTCGTAGGGCGGTGGTGTTCAAGTTCTCGGAGATGGCGGTCGAATTGACGAAATCGAGGCGTTTGTATTTGATGAGGGAAACGAAGAATTTATTATACATTAAGTAACTGGATACATGTGTAAGAAAAAGGAAAAACTTTAAACTTCAGTTAGACGCTTAGCTACAAGTGCGCACAAGGCACTCGAGGGCCTCAACTCCGTCTATCGTATGCTCCGAGCGTGCGTAAACCACTCGAGCGACGGCGACCGGGACTCTGTTCCCACGGCAGGACCCATCTAGTTGCCCACTACACCGCTGCACCCAAAACTTCCGACGCG
>JABSTR010003416.1:0-39930 GCA_013339765.2 Haemaphysalis longicornis | reverse complement strand
GTGGCACAAACGTTACCATCTGAAACGATTCAGCCTCCGCAAGACATCAAATAGCAATGTTCTGGCCATGACTAAAATGTTATTTATGGCTTAGACCGCTTTATCCAAGAGGAGAGTGATTCCGCGTTGCACCGCAATTTTTAGTCGGTTTTCACGTATTTTGTGAATTCGCGTATTCGGATTATTAAAATATTTTGCATATTGACATTATGAAAATCAAGATGGGGAGGCAAAAGAGAAACTGTTGTTGTTTGAAGATGCTTATTCAGCAGTCTGCTTTTCTGAATTAAGTAAACGAATTGCAGGAAAGGCGTACCAATGCTCTACAATGCCGTCCCTTATTAGTATCCGCTAATCAATTTTTACTTTCCTAAACAAAACATAGAGGCGAAAAAACATACTAATGCTCCAATTGAACTTACGGTGCGACGAGTCTAACGTAAGCAACAGTTTTTACTCATTAAAACTCATTTCAGTCCCTTTTTTAGAAAAGAGAATAAAGTCATAAACTACATCTGACACATTCCCTTCATCCTGGCAGGCGGGTTTACTAAATTAGGAACCTGCAGAGTTCACCCGTTTTGGAGAGTATATTTGTATATATTTGTTCACAGTACTATGTATTGAGAAGCATACCAACCAAAAATTATTTTGGAATTTCCGCAGAATAATTAGGCTTGAGGATTATCATCATTCGCTAAAAGCTTTGTACAACCCAGTTTTAAAGCAAACCCGCAAATGGCTGTGGCTACCGTGTTGCACTAACACATTGCTTGAATTGACACACTGCGGCTTTTCCATCCATTTCATGACTTCTGTACCGAGGTATGAAGGGGGAATATAAACCCCTTCCCGGCAAGAAAAAATTTTTTTACAAGTCAATAAATATCTGAAGGGGTATCGGCATTCCTCGCTGCATAGACGTCGAAGGACGATGGTGTTTCTGCACGTACTGCCACGCAGGGATCTCCACTATCTACAGCTCCCCTCGGTGATGCCTTCCTTTCTATTTTTATTTGCCTTAGTGTTGTCCTCCTGTTTCTCCTGCCCTCGTCTCAGGTGTCAGGTTTCAGGTGTCACCTCAATTTTCGCTGTGAATATCTTTCCCTTGCTCGTTATGGAGTTCAAAGGCAGTAATAGCACGTCTTAAGAACGGTCCCCTAAGGAAGATTTGTTTTTTTTCTCAATTACATCATTTAAAAAACAGGAAAAACAACATATTAAAAAGTGGGCTGAGCAATGGGGCTAGGACTAGGTGCTGTAAACTGGGTGGCCTCAGTGAAAGCCGCGATGATTTTAGGAAGAGCTTTTTTAGTCTACCTTAGTTATTCCAATAAAAGCCTCGTTCACACCGGAGCGCGAAAATTGCTCTCCCCCCCCCTCTCACTTTGCGGCAATGGTCAATTTGAGGTGAACGTAACGGGGCACGGGGGCAGTAGGATGTTGGTGGTTGAATGATGAATTGAATGATGAATGAATGATGAATTTGAATGATGAATTTGAATGATGAATTTAGTAGAACCAAACACAAGAAAATCAGCGACTGTATTCTTTTTTGGTCACGTTTGAGACACTGCAAAAGCGCAAGTGCATCATTCATAAAATTTGCTGAAACATTTGGTGGAATTGCATAATTAGTGCTACCGAACCCCAAGTCCACGCCTTTTTTTTTTAAATCGCGCAGGTTTGTGTGGAAAAACACCTCACGTTAGGTGCGTCATCTAAAAAAGTTTGAATTACGTCTTAAAACTTCCTTTACAAATCAGTCTACAACAGTATTTGCGTCGCTTCAATCGATAAAAAAAAGTGCTCAGTTGATAGTGATACATCACAAAGAGTACGTTTGTGTTAAAAAAACACAAGCAGAAGGAGAGCGAAATATTGAAAGAGACCGAATAGGTCAGCCCTTCTAATGCTAGGCTTGTTTCTTCACGCAGTGAGTGAATGCATAAGGAGGGTTAAATGCTAAAACGAGTAGTATTATTTACAAAAAAATAAAAACTGCAGGAAAAAGAAGGTATCACCCCTTCGCAGCCATGGGTTGACGTGCAATGTTTTTGTATAACCAGTTATATAAAAGCGTTTTTACATCTATCTTGAAGATTTTTCGCGCAACCTAGTGAGAAATTCGTGGCCGGCTAATTTATTAAGGTAGCTAAACGAGGATGACCGCTTTGAACCAGCTTTGATTTTGTCCTAAAGAACGGCTGTGAGAGTAATGTCAAGAAATTTTAACCGACACCTAAGCTTTGAATAGGCGACTAGTGAAATACATTTTCAACAAAAGTGATTTCTGCTTGGTCATGATAAAAAGGAAAAAAAGAAGGCTCACCAAAACTGGGAAACAAAATGCCTTGATTTCTACCAAATAATGACGTCCTGGGAGATGCCTCCTTTGGTTCTAGCAAAGAATGTGGGTTGGACGCAGTTACCTAGGTCTACTTTAGTTATCTTAGCATGCTTTTTCATGTAAGTAGGAATAAAAGCAGCAGAGAGATACGTCTCTGCCGAAAGGGCAAGTTTACAATACGACGCTGTGGAGTGCTCACCTAACAGCACAGGAGCGCTAAGGTGCCGATTTAAGTAAGGTGTCAACCGCTTTTATTTTGCTGAGAGTTCACTTTCAACATAGCTGCACTGTGATCGCTTGTTGTATTTGGGACAGCAAAACTTTTTCGAAGCAATATTTGTTTTTTTTATGCTGTGTTAGCGTCTTCCTCTATTCTCCCTGTGTTATTATTGTTCTGCAGGGCACTACTTTGGCTTCATGGCACAAATGTCTTCGCAACTTAATGCAGCACGTTAACAGAATGGGAATTAATTATAGTGCAATATATTTTTGTCCTCACATTGTAGATTATTTCATTTTCGTCTAGATTCCCTTCTATATATACGCATTCATTGGCTGAAGTATACCCATGCCGTAAGTGCATTTTTCACCTTCGCTGCCGTACCTATATGTTGTCTTGTTTTACGCTGCACGCTATGCCGTCTGCTTTTCTCGATGTTTTCTTTCTTCAACAAGCCTCCAGTCACCATCCTGCAGATATTGTTTGCCCTATTAGTTTGTGATTTTCCATGAACGCAGAATCTGTCCTCCACCTCATCACCCAACCTGAGTCGCTACAGCCACGGCGATTTACAGAATACTTTGAATTTATTGGTATTCCTAGCGATGGTTGTGTAAACCAAATCTCATTTATTATAAAGTTAAAAAACGCGCCCACGCTACACAGGTGATGAGGCGCGGCCTATTAGATGTCTCGGGATTAATTTTGACATAGGAGTTTCTCGGACACTGTTGTTGAGATTCGCTACGAAAGGGCAAGTGCTGTTGTCAACCCGCAATCAAAATATCTAGAACTTAGCGCACTCGCCAGCGTTTCTTGCGTTTCGGCTCGTAGTCATCGCTCTATGATGGAATTGGCTCAAGCATCGGCCGCCGTAATATATGTCACTGCCGGGTGTAAACCAAATCGCAATTCAATATCCACCTTCGTCATTCTAGTCTACTCATCAAAAGTGTATGCGCCACCTCCTCGACGCTGACCCAGCCGCCCTTAAATAAAGTGTTTCTCTCTCTCTCTCTCTCTCTCTCTCTAATCTCTCTCTCTCTCTCTCTCTATCTCGCTCTTCTGCTGCTCGCCACCCTGGATCTCAAAATCATCTCTCATTTGATCTCTCTCCGCTCAAATCTAGTCGTCTCTCTCTCTCTCTCTCTCTCACGCACTAATTTTGTGCTATTTAGCTTTTACAGCAAAAATGCCTGAATTCCATCAGTCTGTGTGGAGCCCTGAAAAGACCTGTTTATCTACATTCCAGCCTCAGAACAACCTGCACGATAGCTTGGAGTCTGTCCGGAATTTCGTTGTATCTCCAAACACCACAACCGGTGTGACCTGTCAACCAACCTTTACATCATGCAATGTGACGGTCCACTAGCCACAAAATCGTAATACATCCCACTTGTCAAAGTGTTGCGGTGCCTTATTGTTTTAACCTAAAGGAGACTCGACAAAAATCTTGCCTATGCGCCATCCTAACCGTCATTCAGATGTTATTTTTATGTGCTTATGAACCTTAATTCACGCGTTGGCGGACAATAACTTCGTTGGGGCTTACCGCAAGCTCCTTTATTCTTTGCAAGCTTTTCCTGCAGCAGAACGATGCTCTTTTGAGGCGGGGGTGCAACAAATGTCGCGACAATACCGCTGAAATAGGATAGTGACCTGTTTAACATTTTTACAAACTGTCGGAGAAGTCTGAAATAGGTGCGCTTGCTTTCTAAAAGTATCCACTAAGGAATACCTCGATATCCTGAAGACGATGGCTTCCAAGGGAAGTGACCCGGCACTCATGTGCCGCTCAGTCAGCCATCTTTTGAGAGCCACCGCTAAAGGCTGCAGCTCGTTTGCTTGACTTACTAGGTAAAACACCTAATAAACAAGTAACAAATGTGGTGTCAGCGTGCATTTCTCAATTGAAGGGAATATAACAGGATTTAGTTGTTGGTGCATAGGCTTCAACTATACCAAACTGGATGCTCATGTTAGCAAGATCACAACGGTAGAGACTTTCGATAAGCTGAAGACTCAGCATTCCCCAGTGAGACACCTCCTCTTAACTTCGGCGCCTGATGACGCAGGCCCCCTTGACAGCACCCTTACAGTCACCTTGCGGCACGTCATTGCACCACCGGCGTCCCCGGGTTCAAGGACCACCGGTGCAGGGGATGGTTAGACGCTAACGGATATTTACCAAGACTTCGGCATATTTTAGCTCTATTTTCGGCCATACATTTACATTTTTGCGAGATTCTGTGTTCCCCTTAGTATTATTCTTCTGCAAGCATTTAGTGCCATCTTCTTATGTACGCCCAAATGTATGTTTTGGTTTGCTCCTTCCCATAATACCAATACAAATGTCTTACGCGGGATGCTAGGCGGCAATCTGTACACAACACTATTGGGAAGCTATTTGTGCAGGAAACCTACCACCAAGGCAAAATTGTGCACCCAGCACTCCAAGAGGATCTGGAAAACCTAAACGCCATGTGCACCCAGCATGCCTTATCTTGCGCGGACTTTCGCGTTTGGCATGAAGAAGGGCGTATTTACCAGCGCTACTTAACACGTCGAATGAAATTCACTCCCGAAAAGGAAATGACACAGTGCAGATTCACCAGAAAAAGCAGGCGGCGAAAAGGAAGCAGACAGCACCGAATCAGAGAGAAAGAGAATTGATGAAGTGTAGGCGCAAAACTGAGGAGAAAGGGATAGGGCTATTGCTGCTGTTGTTTCGACTTCGGAAAGTCATTAAATTTTTCTGCCTATGGGAATAACCGCCATAATACAGCGTCGACCGATCGTAATTGAAGTCCCTAAAGGCCGTGGTCAGCGCGCAGATTCTGCTCTGTATGTTCTATGTACGCCGGGATGGCAGCATTCATACCGACACTTCTTTCACTGTGTACATGTCGCAGAATCTTGACCACCAGGAAAGGGGGCAGTTGCCATACGCATTTTTCACTGTGGAGATGCCTTGACTGTCAGAGGCCGTATGAGAAGCAAGAAGAAACCCATTACTAAGCGGCAAAAAGGTTCTCGCTCAGTAGCTTCAGTTCACTGCTCAGTACTACCATGACAAATTCAGGACAACGCGAGCTATGGATAGGGATCAAAAAGATAGCTCGATACCAGACTTACAGGATACTTAGGCGTGTAAATAAAAATGGCGACAATACCAAACATATTCAAGGCACTCTTGGACAATGTCTTATAAGGGAGGTTTCTTCGGTTCTGGTGCTTCAACCTTATTTTGTCCCTGGATAACCGGATTTCAGTACCCTGACATATGGGATAAATTTTTCAGATAGCGTTTTGAAAGCCTAATGCATCCCCAGCCTTAGTAATAATAATATAAATTATTACAATACAAAAGCTGTACAACAACTGAAAAAAAGTCAATAAACCTTTACCTCTGCACCAACATTGACCTCTCCGGATGTGTCTATCACCTCTTTTTATTAGGCGCGCTGAAAGGCAGAAAGATGGAAAAATTGCGCATGGCCCTACAATTTCATCTTGAAGCGATACGGCGAAACCATGTAGCGGCTGGGGCCATCACGGCCCATCAAAGTATTTCTAGCCTTGCAACCCGTGTTCCCGCTCATGACACTAAGATCTCTCACCTCTAACAGCTAGAGGGGTGCCCCGGTTCTTAGTAGACGCTTTAGCTGTTATCGAAGAACCTGTACTAGGCCACCGCTTATGCGTTTTGAGTCACGTGAAGCAACCACGTAATGTGTTCGACGTCCCCTAGTTGCCGATGAGTGTACGAAAAATGATTTGCATAACAGTTCGCATGGAAGGCAATTTCCACAACCCACCACACTGACACGCCACACTGATAATGATGAAGTCCCCGCATGGTGCATGCAAACTCCTCTATACTATCGGTTCCTGAAAAATTTTAGGCGGAGAAGTTGTGCCAATTCGAATTCATGCCTAGAATCTCAAGCGCGCGAGAAGGAAAGACAAATAAATTTTGGTGACAAGGACGTGATTTTGGACAATTACGTGCTCGTGTATGCAAAACCTAAGGGAAAGAAAATAATGTCAGAGCTTTTTTAAAGGTGCAAGTGATAACTCATTCCAGGGGCTACGATCTTAGGATATTGGGATATCGGGATTCTGGGGGAAGGAAGAAATGTGAAATCGAATGGTACCATATATGCGTCTAGAAATAAATGGAGGACTTTACCCGCTTGCAAAAAAGCTCTCCAATGTGAAGCTCGCATTGTACGCGGTCATCATCATTGCGTAAATAAGATGTTATTAGTTTTCGCAGAACAAAACGTAAGCAACCGTTTTCTTTTCTTGGAAATCTCGGAAAAAATTTCGCGTCCCTGAATGTCGTATATTTATATCGGTTGCTAAGGAGGCTAAACTTTTCCAATGATGCATTGATTCTCCACAATTCAATCTTAAGGTCAGGCGCTTTTTATCTTCTTCGTCTCCTTCACAGCAAGACCCAGGAGATTTTTGAACATTCAATATCCAGAACCTCGCTCATTTCAGCCTATCTCCACTATTTTATTGTAGTTTGTTACGAATGACAAGGACTACAATACTCATCCTTGACGTGCGTCAAATAGATCACATTTAAATGAATGGTCAGTGACCTTCTACGTTTTTTGGGTTATTTGAAACACACCAAAGTCCATACCTTTCCCGTTTGGCATTAGAACAAAAGCGCTCAAAGCGCTCAAGAGTGTCCTATGATTAATCATATGACCGGCTGACCCAACAGAAAAAAAATAAAGCTAGTAACAACCAGCAAAATAGTAATCAGCAGCTAGTAAAAACCAGCAAACAACGAGCAACGCAACAAAATGCTAATGTACATCACAAGAGACAACCTTTGAAGAACTGTTGGCCAGAAAACTGGCACTTGAAGCTTCGTTCTGATGCCACTAGATGGTATTTTGTGTGGTGTCATAAAATGACGACACCAGTGCTCAAATGAATAAGAGCAGCCTTTGGATATGAGGCTCTAAAGAGAAGCGTTATATAGGTGTCAAGGAACAGAATAATCACCGGCATCTCTTGCACACAGAGCCACCAGTTATTGAATGTAGGAAACACAGCGGTGCCATATACTAAAACCCGAAGAATATTACCGCGTGAGTAAAACCAAGCTAGCAAAAACAATATTTCCATGGTGACATAGAAATCGCGACCGTCTAGGAGGCTTCCGATGCTCTTATGTAAACGGTAGCGATAAAGTCTGCTTCCATGCGAAGAGCGAAGTGGCCTCTTGGTATACCCCTGTCTTTGCGTTTGGCGCAGCCCAAATAACGAAGCCAGCACGTGGGTAAACTTTAAAGCTGCTGGGAGTTTGACCGTTTCACAGTAATGGATCAATGTCTTTGTGACCTCCCCATTTTAAAGTGACAAAATTGTCGGCGTCCACGCACGCATCTTAGTTCTCTTGTTGAGGCTTTTTTCTGCTTTAAATGTTACAGTTTTCAACGTATAAAACACTACGTAGGAATACACCCGCGTTAAAACGTTGTATTTTCTTTGGTACGGCAAAGTGAGGATCGACTGAAAAAAGAAATGGCTGGACAGAAATTTATGATAGTTTGTTCGCTATCACTCAGTGAGTTTTTTGTTGCGATATTCTTGTCTTCTTCTACTGCACTTCTATCACCCCAGTTTTCTAAAGTAATATTTTGTATAATGAACCAGCGTGATTAGACCCAAGCTTGTAGTTAAAATAGTTGTGCGTAATTTTTGGGGCTACCACTTTTACAAAGTAATACAGTTAGACAGCAGGAATGGCTTATTTTTGATGTATTCCATCCCATGATTTTATTTTGCCAATTATTGTAACGTCCAAATTACAAAGTTTGGTATTTAGCGGTCACAGTGGCACTATGAGCTTAAAATTAGTGTTATCACCCACTGCGCGGATTTCATCGACCTCATTTGTGCAGTCGAGTGAGGAGGTATTGTTTAAACAGTGTTCCGGAATACCCTCCAATTATACGAGATCCACTAACCACTGGTAATTTAGCGAAAACATATTCAGAGCCCCAGACTCTATTAAATTGGGCGCCCAATTCCTGAGTAATATAAAAGAAATGCTGATTTCTAGTGCATTATCTTGAAGTACTGAGATACTGCAAGCAAACATATGGATTTATTTTCGGACAATTTGTCAAACATTTCATCATACATTGACAATTGTTTGCAAAGTTAGAAACTCCTGCTTGCTTAACGAGGTTAAGTTTATTTGGTAACTCTGCATTCAAACTTCAGTGGCATAAAAGACGGTCACGTGTATGCAGTTTTTAGGGCTCACAAAAACTTTTGTCGCACAAGTCTGATAGAAGGCGTTACTTTGTAGCAGGCTACAGAGCGAATGCTATTTCCGGTTACCCTTTGCCCACTTTGATGAGTTCACGCTCATTGACATGATATTCCTATATATTTTCACAATTAGCATATACACAAAATATTGTTGTCGTTTTAGCTCTTGATCCACTGAATATAACCTCTTTGTGTCTGTCCCAAAATCAAGATATAGCATTAAGATATAAGAGAAAAATGTTTGCCTTCAAGCAAACATATATTCTTATTAATAGGTGCAGGTTTTATTGATCAAGGGCCGTCAATAGGGCCGGTTGCGTGGAATAACGCCGACATCTGGGAAGCCACATTCCCCTAGCGATGAGCGAGGTGTGTGCAGTAGCACGAAGTGAGAAGGAACCTTGCAAGAACATGAGTTGTGCGTTTCTTCTGATATTCTCCGCGAACATAATGCGAAATAACGTGTTGCTGCTATACATTTTTGTGAAACCTTTTTCATAGTCATTCTCAATTTAATGAATGACCAGACGAGAAATTGGCCGCGCAAGTGAACCCCGGAAAACGACAAAGAAGAGGTGCAGCACATAAAGGCATCGCCAAAGCGTCAAACGAAGACGGCCAGGTGCCAAGCAGCGGAATAGGGCATGATGCTGTGGCAACTACCCCGTCGGACGCCTGGTTCACCGCAACCTTGAAGCAACACCATAGCGAGCGTGTTTGCGCTCCGTCATGGTGGCGCTGATGCGCCGAGTGCTGGGCTCCGTTCCTGCTCTTGGATGCTGCCGTTCGTGGTTTAGCATTACAATGCTCGAGGTGTGCTTGGACTACAAGCTTCTTCGCCTTTTCTCCACTCCTCCGCGCCACTATGCACGCATCGCAACAGAACACGAAACCATTTCCTTACTTACCTATGCGGGATCCGTTCGTGGACTTTCCGACCTGCCAGAGTGCTTTGTGATGTTTGAACTATTAGCAGTGCTGTCCGTAAACAACTGTGTCTGCAACGATTCGTCGTCGATATATTCCCCTGCAATGCACTTCCTTAATCCTTGACAAATGTATTCGACATCAAATCAACCAGCGTTCTTCGGTCTGGCTGCTGCGCCCTCGGCCCATTCTTAACAAAAGCCGCAAGGCTGCCAGGATCCTAAACGTACTGTCTGAACAAAATTCCAATGCTTCGAGCAAATATCATTGAAGACTCTAACATAGATATTGAGGAGCTACAGGCGAGCGGGACGCAGCTAGGTCTTTAAGGACGGGATCTACGGCAGTGGAGCGGCGCCCAATGGGCGCAGCAGAGGGCTGAGAGGGCAGGGGAAAAAAACTTTTCTATTGTGTGCGGAACAGAAAAAAGAGAAGCGGCGGGAAGTTGCCAAAAACCTAGGGAAGACGTTGGGAGGGTAAAGAAAGAGCTTAGAATGAAATGCGAATCCAGGAGTTGAAGACTCGTGTTCAAGGATGGTCGCGGAACACCGGGGACTGTTCCTGTTCAGAGCGAAACCAACATCAGTGTGCATGTTGTGCATTAACAAAAGTTCCTAGCCCTGTTTGACGAAAGGTGCGACGATCTTCACGCGTACTTGCAGCCCTTGTTACGCGCGGCAACTGGTCAAGGGTGGCCCAGGACAAATGTCCCATCGCCCTAAGCACAAGCTTGCCCGGGGAAGCGCTGACCCCGATTGGCCGCATGACGGCGGAGGAGCCACATGACTAAGGCAGAGTCAAGGGAGTCTTTTTCGAGTGGTTTAGATCACGAGAACAAGGTACCATGAGAATTTTTGGAAAGCCCTGGTGGAGACGGGAAAACAGAGTGTGGTGGGGCTATCTGGCTATGTCGACCACTGCGTTGAAATAGCCAACATGTAGCACACGCACGAAGGTTTCCGTGATTTTGTGATTTCGGTGCAAATTTACTGTAAGCGCCACGCACAACTGGTAGTCTTCCTAAAGGATCGCGATTGGGCAACCCTGAGTTTCGGCAGACGTCAAGAATCGTTACCTGGAGGCGCAAAACCTTGCTAATCTAGGGAATGTTTCCGCTGACACGCGATAAAAACCCAAGGAGGCAACGGATACACAGAAGAGGAGTGCGGAGAAGCGCTTTCTATGAGATCGTCATGGACACCATGCGCAAGACTGTACCACCGTGTTGAGAATAAACTTCTCCTGCTCTGAGTTGGCATATCAGGTCACGTGCCGAGAACTGTCGACGTGTATCGGGAGGTAAAGGCAATGTAGCTGCCTGCGGCATTTATGATCCTCCAAGAAGAGCAACGAACACTAAGAAACACAGAGCCCAGCCGTCGCACGCTATGGAACATGGCCGCATATCTAACGACACCAGCGGTAGAAATTAGCTGTTTCTTGTCAAGGGAATTCGGGTTTTCTAGAAAGATTGCTAGGGACTATTTCCAGCGTCTTCCGAAACACTGGGAGCGATACAGCCATCGTCAGCCGTGATACGTTGCACGACGATTGCTTAACTTGGACGTCACGCTGATTCATTCACCTTGATGGCTCTATTTAATAAATAAAAGAAGGTAAAATGCATGTACGCACGCCGTAGTAAGGGGGGGGGCGATATCACCTCCGCCTGCATGAGTCTTCCCACTGACGACTTCTTTATGGGAAACATCCTAGGTGTCAGATAACATCACAATCCACATCCTGACTGAACATATGAGAGCGTCGGGGCCAGTAAAACGGAGTAAAGTAGCATAAGACGAAGGCTTCCTTCGGAACCTAGCTTCCTAATTTCCGCCGTAGTAAGAACTCATGCGCTTTAGACCACACGTTTTAAGGGGCGCCATCAACACGCACTCATTTCTCACTAGTTGGACTACCCGAGGAGCAGCGCAAAGACCACACTTCGAGGTATTTTTACCGAAAAATTGGTAGGGAGTTTTAATCTGCAAGAGGTCACCGTTACCGTTTCCTCGAAAGTTACTCCTCTTATATATGGCGTCTCAATTTGCAACGGCAAATAAGTTCAAGCCAATGGTAGCGCCGACGACATTGAGGGTGTCAATTGTCAGAGCTGGACATGATAGCGTCACGCCTCGACACACGGGCATTCGCAGGACTGTTCAGTAATTTTCGGGGGAATTCTACTGGCCCTATTTGCGAAGTGATGTAGAGAGTTTTGTGAACTCATGCGACATCTGGAACCAGAAAACCAAAGACATGAGAGTTGCTCGGCTAGTATGCATGTTGAACGCGCTATTCGCCCTGATAGGTTTGCAGGGCGTCTTAGAGCAACGGAAACGTCAGTTCACCTTCGCCAGGAGGAAGAAGGTGAGGTGATCCGAGAAGCTTTAATGCAAGCAACCGCCTTGGACATTTTGCATGCGAATCATGCTTCCGTTTCAATACTTCATGCTTGTACAACAAGGCCGACATGCCATAGTGCAACGGAATGATTTACTATTTAACAGACTGTATTCGGTTGGTGAGCGTGCTGTGACCTGTGAAAATTTTGGCATCTAACGAGTGCGTGGTAAAATAGTTGTTCCCCTTAAAACATTCTTAGGGTGGTAGTCACAATACTCGTATATTTTCATGAAAACCACAGCATGAGCACTCATAGAGATGGCTAATCTCGAGCGTAATTCTGAAAGAAATATTCATGATTGTTAAACGCTTGGCTGGCTTGTTCATAACGCGGACAAAAATTAAAAGGGAAAGGTTCTATTGAGTTTTTCGAGATATCGTTACACTGTTTCCAGCCGACATTACTTGCTAATTTGTGGAGAAGGAGGAGTAAACTTCCTTAAAGCTAGCCTTAGGTGCTTATGTCTTGGCACCAACCTGGTGGGGTTTTCTTTGGCCTGGATACCCTGGCCCGTGCTGGTCGTCCAATGCCTTCGCCACGAGTCTACACTGGGAGAAGAGGTAGGAACTGGGGAGGTGTGCCACGAAATGCTCGTATGTAGGTAGAGATTAGGAGAAAGAGACGGGGTTTGTGGACGCAGATATGAAGCTGCGTGATCGGCGAAGCTTGAGACGGGGATTTTTTTACCTTTACACTTCGACGGCAGGCGGGAAGTAAAACGTAAAATGAATATAAGCAAATGGTCCTGACCACAGCCCTCCAGCCCTGAAAATTGGAGGAAGCTCGACACGCAAGCCCATAGAATGTCGATAAAGAAAAAAAAAACTATTGCCCTTCCACTATGAAGAAGGATGACGTGCGAAGCTTGCCGCAGTGCACGAAATACACGAAACATTGCACAGTTTCTGTGTAATTTGCGATGAAGCAATTACATTTAGCCCAATAAGACTTTGAAGGACTGGATATTTATCCTTGTGAACAAACAGGCAGTATACTATTTCCCCATCGCGTCGTAGGCATCTTATTGCAGGCATAAAACACCAACCCAGTTTGCTCGACCACTGAGAACACTGGAAAGTTGGATTTCCGGCGGTGGACGAGTGGAACTGTATGTGTAATACACCACCGCAAACCCAAACCGCTCGACCACTGAGGATAGACGACAGGTACAATTGAGCGGCAAGGCTTCTATGTTTACTTTCCCGCAACACAATCCGCGTGCAAGCGGTGGCGCCGCGAAAACTAGCTGTTCATGAAAGCTTCCCTGTTACTATTTACAAACAGTGCACGCGTAAACCGGCAACCGGCGATGGGCTAATGCTTAGGGTTTGAATATGTGGGCGATAATGTCGCGCGGAAAGCCATCCATGCTGAAATAAAATTGTGGGCCCTCGTCGGCGTTCAAAGCGGGCAAGATGATCTGGAAACGCCGGACGAGGGCGCTACCGCCATTATTACCCCTTTGCGCAGGTTGTGAAAGACACCTCGTTGGTGGTGAGTGAAGCTGTTAAAAAGCCGTGTCATCGGTGGCCAGGAGGAGCGCCCCAGCGCGGCCGAGTAAATCGGCTTCAAAGGAATGCAAACGGGGGGGAGGCGGTGGCGGAGCGGTGGATGTATGCTGCTTCAAATTAAAGGATGTTACGGGATAAGACATCGCTAACGAGGATCGGAGAGCGGCGATTCTCTAAGAAAATGCTAGTGGCTGCTTATGAGTCGACTGACACTGAAAATGATGGCCATTTAAAACTAAACTACAATAATGCATAACGTAGTTTTGAAAAGTGCGAGGTTAGGGTCGAAATAAACGTAAGCGGCGGCACGTGAATTTGGCGGTAACAATATTCCTACCACGCACACAGACGGACCCTGCAGGATTTCTATACCACTTCGTTTGTCAGCACGTCACTTCTTGCTCTCGGCAGTGTGTGGAAATCTAAAAAAAATACTTGTTCGGTTTCCTTTTGGGTTAAGCGAAATTACATTCTTCTGAGGTTCACATCCGGCTGAACTAAATCGCGCATCGAAGAGCTCAGCGAGCCGGTTCGGAAGCCTTAATACGGTTAGAAAACTCTTTTGATGGGTCAATATTCAGCGCAAAGGAAAAAAATGTTTACGGTGTAAAATGCCCGTAAGAGCAGAATGGAAAGTAAAATTCCAAATACTATTTTTACCAACACAGTTGTGCGATTTTACAGAGAAGTTTAAACAATTGCGTCAAATATTACGGAAAACAGGCAAAGTACTAAACATTCACGAGTCACATTCTCGCCCAGTTTTATATTATCTTATCGACTAGTTTTCGGTGTTTCCCTGTAGTTAGGAGAGGTGTGTTCACTCAAATTTTTATTTTCACTGAAACCTTATATACGGCTCCTTGTGCACAGAGAAGAAAATATCTTGAGGTAATTGGTATACAAAATGTTCTCTTTAAACAAAGAATCCCAATGCCGGCTCCCTTAGAGGCGCATTAAGCGAATCGCGCTGAACTCACAACTTCGAACTCTGTAAAAAACAATTTATTGTAACTTTGGTCGTGGCTTCATTTTTTTAGTATGCATACTTCTAAATGAATTCAAGTGTTTATTTTTAGCTTTGAAAAATAATTATTTTATATAAATTTTGAAATATTTCTGAATTGATGGGGGCCAGTTTTAACACCAAACGTGTCATTCTTCGATGCTGCTGTTGGTCGAGGCGTGGTAACGCGGGTGCAGCGAGGAGGAGAGGGCACAGCCCAGCGAGGGCTAGCGCAAACCCCAAGAATTTGTTCCGCAAAAAAGAAGGGAGGAAAGCGCAACGCACAGGCCCCCCTTTCTTGGATAAGAGAAGACAATGCGCGTGTGAGACTACGGGCAGAGCGCATGTGGGTGGAGTTAAGGAGAATACAGGAGTCAGCCAATCGCAGAGCTCGTTTCTAATGGATGATTTGAAGAAGCGCGGATATATGTACAAGTGCACTTGGCGAAAGTTTGTGGAAAGTTCTGAAAATCGGTGAAGTTTCCCGCTCTATAGAAGAAAAACCCACCTGCCCAGAGTGCTAGCGAGAATCAGCGCGTGAAAGGGCGAAATGGGAATACATCTGCTGCCTTTGATAAGTTCTAAAAAGCGTAGCGTAGCGACTACGCAATGTCAGGCATTTTCGCTGTTTACATCAGCGTTCTCAATATTAGTCAGAGAAGTAGTGCCGAATATTTTTGCACCTAAACAAACGAAGGAGTACAATTTACTTTGCTATTGTTTGTCATCATTTTTTATTCTGGGGGCCAATTTTAGCTTAGGTAGCAACAACACTTCAATGTAAAATATGTAAGGCACTGCGCATACGGCAGGAATTGTTTTGTTATTTTAGTGTGAGCATGAAAAAATATATCTTTATTATTCTGCAAAACTTTACAAACCTAAGAAAATGTTCTTTACCATTCGTCAAAAACATGCTGCGTTATTTCGGTGCCTTTGTAGCTACAAGTTATGAAATATGCTCCTCAGGTTTATTGCAGATATATAGTAGGGTAGTTTTTAAAAGATACTTCTGATGCCGACGAAAAGCAAAAAATGCCCGGTGCAAAGTTTACTGCCATTCTTGTACTGGGAAACTAACGATTATACCAGAAAACATGCGCACTCACAGTATGTTAATTATGTGAAAACTTGGAAAATGAGGGATGTCTTTACGTTTTGTTTTTGCACTTATTCGACACCTATAGGCAGCAAAAAAAGCCCGAACAATCCGCATATGCACGACTTGCGCAAGATTGTATTAAAACCTGGTGACAGGACTCAAAACACCGTAACGCGTTGGATGATATTGCGTTGCATCATACAGCAGGGCGACCAAAAATTATACACCTAGGTTCATGTATTCACGCTAGCAATATCGCCATACAGGCGTTACCGTAGCCGTCCATATCATGAAAATCACCGTTATGGGCGGTGATCGAATATGCATTTTTGTTTCTGCCGTGCCGCTGAACCACCGCTGAGGATAGCACTTATAAAGTATTGCACTTTCCACCTGTACGACCTTTTTGAGAAAAATAACAAATGCGACAACATGACAGGGGTAGGGTGCGGGCCTTCGCAGTTTCGCAGTGCAGCAATCTTACAACCCGAATGCCTCTATATTGTCGCAGAGAGGGAAAGGCGTAGTTGACAATTTATATCGTCTGCAGAATGCCGAAACTGCTACATTAATTTCGCTCAGCGTTGCTCTCCAGAAGCACGAGCAGACACAACACAGCGTTGCCACGCTGTTGAGCACAGCTCTCCTCTTGTCACGACAATGAATATGAGATAGTAGTGTAATTGACCTGGAGGGGGAACGTTCACGAGATATTTCCAAGCAGACTGTGCGTGAAAGAGAAAAGGCTCAATTATTTTGCCGCCGCCCACGCACTCTCCGGCAGCTCAGAGATATTCAAACAGCGCAGGGTGGCGATGCCGTCAATCGCTTGTTGGAGCGAGAGCGGCATTGAACCCCCCGGGTTGAAGAGGAAGAGGTCGTTTTCCCTCGTGTGCCCTATCAGCAGTGACAGCGTCTCCGTTCGGCTGTCCTGAGATTCAGGTTTTTTAAGCGAATGAAATGATTAATTTCTCTTGACAAGTAACAACATTACGCTACAATATTTAACTGTGCATTATCAACCCCCTGGTGGTCGAAACTTTCCTTTGTAAATTGGTAACCGTCATTTCTTTGTACTGCTCCATTTCGGTTAGGGTCGTGCACTTCAAAGAAAATACCAGTACATTGCCGGTTCTTTGTTGTATTAAAGTCCACTTCGACATCCTCGTTTGCGAATAATCGAAAAACATTAAACCCTACCTATATAAGTATTTCTTCATCAGACAGCATTCTGGGATCAAAGCATAGCCTATACCTTAACTTTGCATGTTAAGGTATTGTGTTAGGCACTTTGAGTAAATCAGTTTTATACAGGCACTTTTTGAACATCAGCGCATCAAAAATATGTTTGCCTGTGCCCTGTATGCCCCTTCTTCGTAGTATGCGTATTCTGGCCATCTTAACCTCCCATACAAGCCAATCACTGACTGAAACTTAAATGGTTGCAGCAGTAGTCAGCATTTTTCAAGCTCTGGGATGCTCGACGTTTTATGCTAGGTCTTTGGTGATTACACCATTTTCACTTGCGACAAAATGTTTTTACTAGGGGAGTCTTGACGGTTGTGCCAGTGACGGCTGCTGCTGGATTTATCTTCAGCAATTTCCTCTTTGTTGGCTGCCTGGAGGCAATTTTAAAGTGCCGTGCATCTTTTTTCATGCTGTACTGCCATGATAGCCACAGGACGTTCCGAGGCCTGTTGCATTAGCAACAGCACAGTCATAAGAAATGTGTGATATATTGCCATTTTCATTTTATTACCATACGGTTTATTCTTGTCTTTAAACTTCTAGTGGTGTGATTGTGTGCCTTGTCACTACAATCGTCATCGCATTTTCCCTTTTCATACTTGCAAAAGAGGCGCTCACGTGCAAATCGCCAAAGGACCTCGGAAGCGCGTCGCTCATCTGTATATTATTACCCTGAAGGACCAGGAACAGCTGTGACAGGACGAGGGTCAGAAACGACCGACGTCGTAATACGTTTTGCAGCAGAAAGCGTCCGAGACAAAGCAGCGGCTTACCATGTGGAAACGGGCCATCAGCCAAAGTCCAAAGGACTGGTCGCTGACACCCGTAACGGGGAGGTGGGCCTTCACCACTGCTAGACCATGTAGTGGTGACGACAGCACATGGCACTCGGGATTAAGCTGCAGGTTCAGGAACCAATTGATAGAGAGAAGAAATATCCACCATTGAATTGGACAGACAGTTCTCCCATTATAGTTGAGAACAATTTTTTCCTGTTACTCTAGGAGTCTAAGAAATGCAAAAAGAGAGAGCAATATCACATAATTAGTAGGAAAACAAACAAAGAGGATAGCCAAACTACCCGAACAAGGAGAAAAGTTAAGTGGAATGTAAATGGCCCCATTAGATAAAAGCAAAACTAAGTGGTTGTCGCCATACGGCAGAAATCAACGGAAAGCCAAAAATACCTAAGCGCGACATCGATGCAGCGGTACGAGGAAAGCCACTCATTTCAGTCAGAAATGACGAAACATAGCAGATTACTCTGGCAGAAAAAATGAAAAATAGATAAGCTCGCGTAGAAGGTATACCAACTCTTGGCGAAATTGACCTCCACAGCACACATGATTAACAAGCGTGGAGCGAACGTCACTAAGGTTCTTCTGACGGAAAATAGAACTAAGCTGGTGCCACTTTCTATGTTATGATCACAAAGCGGTCGCACTGCATGGAGACTGAGCCCGAATCGAGAAGAGGCAGCCTATAAAAAGCAGGCCGAGAGCAAGGCCATTCCCTAGTGCCAATAGATTGGCTTCACAAACATGAAAGCCGAACTACAACAAATATGTGAACTCTGTCCACAGCAAGGCAGGCGTTATAGTAATGCAAGAGACAAATAAAAAACCCATGTTCAAGGGCTTCATCATGTACCCCTATCCGACAGGAAGAGGGAAGGCAGTGCTGGCGCCTAATGACATAGCGGCTAAGGAACATCTAAGCACACCAAGATGTTGGCTGCACACATTCACGGAAATCCACTGACGAGGAATGGGAAATGCACACAACGTTTTTTTAATGAACACGTACTGGAAAACAGCGAACAGGGGCATTGAGCTGCCGGCAACAATTATGATGCCCCGCATAAACCGTGCCGTTGACCTTGTCTTGATCTGGGTGATTCAAGTGCATCCCATATTATCTGGATTCATAAATTTTTCTCTTAAATTGCGAAGCAAACAAACGAACATCATGGATCACCAAAATGTGCACTTGCTCAATAAACGACGCCATGCCACATTAATACGCATTACCCCTTCAAGGAATACCACACCTGATCTTTCGCTCCTGACTGGGACACTGGACGCTACGTGGCAGAACACGGAAGTGAACTTGGGGTCGACGTGGAGAGGCCATTTTTTGGAAACAAATACCTGTAGAGGAACAAGGCCGTAGAGCGCCATAGTCTTTCCGAGATAACCCAATGAGACTCTTCATAACCCGTTCAAACACTTCGATCAAAAGGTGTTAATAGGAGAAAGCAGACCCACTTGTGCCCCGGGGTCAGATGCCATCAGGCACAAACTGCTTATGAACTTGGAATACAGATCAAAAAGGGTATTTATTCCGCCTAAACGAGATTTGGCTCAGCGCAACCTACCTGAGGCCATCGATGGCGAATCTCCCAATACTACCAAGCGTAGGAAATCCCCGCACATGTGCAATCTAGTACCAGTTTTCCTGGCATCCTCAGACAGAGAGGATGGTGCTCAGAAGGCTGCAATAGAACGTTGACAACACACATCATACGCCAGATGGCGTGTTTACATTCCAAAAGCACTTCGGCACAGAGCACGTGTTGTTACAAATAAAAAGAATGGTCATAAATTACGCCACAAGACATTCGCCCAGGACCGCTTCGTGCTTTAGCAAAAGGACAATATCGATAACGTATCTCACGCACACGAACAATCTTGGCTCGAAGGCACCCTATGGGGAGACGTGGTGTACACTTATGTACGTTGCTTTTTGAGGTACTGTAGGTAGCATCGGAATGGGGGAGAGTGGTCTCCTTCCTTGAAGTTGGGAAGCCCGGAACACTAAAAGGAAAGTGCTGTCCCCACCGTGGGCCTGCCTAAAGTTTTCGAAGCGATCAGAGCCTTGGGAATGTGCTCTATGCCAATACAATCTTGCTTGGTATGACGAAAGCGGGCTCTTCAGTATGGCTCCAAGACACGCCGCACGCAGCTGCAGGCATCGTACACAAGTAGGCCAGAGGGAGCTGCCTTCGGTGCTTCCCATAAAGGTCAGCAATGTGATGATAGCCTTGCCATGGGTTTCAGCGAAGCAGATACGGGGATGTGGGTTAGCCTAGATAGCAAAAACGCGGTCGAAGCCCTAGAACCAAAATTCTCGGCTTAGTCACCCGCACCTGCAGCACGGCATTCACGTCCATTGGGAAACAAAAAATACGTTAGAACGAATCATTTATATGATCTGAAAAGCGGCGTCAAAAAGAGCAGGAATAGAGGAGGTCGACATTTTCAGGGCTATCGAAGGCTCTGTAGTGTCCCGAATCACGTACGAAGCACCTTATCTCCTCAAGAATGCGACTCGTAGGTGCTGGATATCATCTGCTGCAAAGCCGTTACGCAAGGTATTGGAGTTTCTATTAGCGCATCTACATGCAAGCTTTTCAAAAGGGAATCACAGATCTCGGTAGACGGGCTCATTGAAGTCCGTCTTGCCAGTCACAAGCAATAACTACGCCAGACAAAGGCGGGCCGACCCAGCGTGATGAGAACTGGCAGAACGGCGGTTGAATCTGCCGAGAGCGACGATCTGGCGGATTAACGGCGGAATCCATGAAACTTTTGTTAGACCTCAAGAACGTGAACCTTTTGTCGTATTTTTGCATGTGGCCAGATGGAGCCCTGCACCTCAGAAGGCAGTTGGTGAAAGATGAAGGTGCCGTCGTAACGGCAGCCTTCAAGCATAAAGGCACAGACCAGTCAACAGCCAAAGCGGTTACCACGCAAGAGCTACTGACATGTGCTTCCCTTGAAATTAGCATAGCGCTGGTGAATGCCATAAGTTTCCGCCAACTGGGCTCCTCAAAGTGGTCACTAATTCTAACCGCGGCTACAGCGCCTTCCAACCTGGCTTGTGTCCCAATGGGCCATCCGAGTACTCAAAGATAAAAAGCCTAAAAAAAGATAAAAAAATATGCCCAAAAGGAGGATCCAGCACCTACCTTGCACGCCAATGCCATGGAACTGGCGAAACTCCGTCCATTTCTTATCCACAGTGAAAGAATACTCATCACAGGGACCACAGGCGGAAAGCTGCCAGCAACTCACGAGAAACGCTGGAAGGAGGGAAGGAGGAAATGATTCATTCACTCCAAACGGGAAGCCTACAGCCCTCTGGAGCCTTAGACGACGTCCAGTTTTCCTTGACTTCTGGTGACATCTCCGATCCATGCAAGCTGCAGGGTGCAAGGTATATAAAGGCAAACCTGGACAGAAGCCTTTCTGCAATCCAGATTACTCATCCGCAAGGATACCATGTCGGGCTAAGTAGGGGTGGAATACCTTGGTGGGAACAGCCCATATTTTGAAAATGGACGGACAGAACCATACTATTTATTTGTTATGTATTTGTTCAACTCACAATTTAGCCATCTGATGACAGTGCACACTTTTTATGTGTTATCCGTCACCTCCTGTCTCAAAATTTGCGCTGTTTCCGCCCGTGTACTGAATCGCATGTTGTAACACCAATGTAAAGAAGGTTGCGGAGTCTCTAAAGAATTAGGTACTCTGTGGCACATGCTAGAACTATGTATGCTTTTTCAAAAGCACCGGCGATCTTCACCTCAGCCTCGCACCATCACCCCTCTCGTTACGATTATTTGGATCTAGAGGATCGTTCTGTCCAGCGCTGCCCAGAATCAGCTATGGCTGGACATCGTGAGCTGGGTAGTGAGAGCTGGTTATGTGAAGAGGAAACCGAATAATTCAATGTGGATTGCACATTGAGAGCCTTCAGAATAAAGGTCACTCTATAGCAATCTCCGAAAGAATGAATGTACAAGAAACAGCCCATTCAGCATGGCACACCATCCGTAGCCTTCCTTACCCTGACTGATGGCGCGTGCCGCAGTGGCACAGCGTTATGACCACCTTGAAAATACAACTAAGCAAGTAGTCTACACTACAGAAGAAATAGGAACATGTTCACCTACTCCGAGCCCCTCAAGACCCGGCGGAAACATATGCGGGTAACAGCAATCCCGTGTTGAACACCCCTCTAAGCACAGCCGAAATCTCGGAAGAAATTATTATAATGTACACACGCTAACCGGTAAGATATTAACGAAACCACCAATGTGCTATGTGCCTCTCTCGAGGAAATATATATACCCGCCCTCACAGCTTACAAGAACAAAATACGGAACAGGTGCCCTCTTCTTATTTCATGAAAAAAAATTATCTGAGTTTGCTGATTTTTACATGCCGAAATCAACTTAAGCCTGACAATCGTTCGAACATTTATCGAACATTCTGTTTAGGTTACCAGGTGCAAGATGTACTCCTGAATTGCCTAAAGCGAAGGTTAGGAGAAGATAATCTTTTTTCAGAGATCACTGATGGTCTTTATCCTTGATTTATTTCAAAATGTAATGAGTTCACTGCAGCATCAAACCTTTCATACCTCCGTGGTGTTCCCAAAGGACAATCGAGCTATAATGGCGTTGAATATAACCAAAGATTCCCTTGGTGTGCCATATATATCCATTCTCTGACACAAAATCAACCTACACTAGCCCAGGAAGGCGAATAAATAGATTGCAAGTTTTTACCAAAATAAACCACGAAGCTAACACAGGCCCTCTGCGTTTAAGTAGCCGTGGAGTACCCGATGTATCCGAACTATCCTGCTTTGTTTTGAATGGGGCTGTGATTGAGCCAAGTGTCTTACAACGTCCAATTCCGAATGTAATCACAGCAGCTATGGCGATCACATCAAGACGTAGACAAATAGAGGCCGCGGCGGTGATATACAAAAACAACTGCAAGCTTCCACTCACACGAAGTAACAAAACGAGGCCTCAGTTGTCTACCACACAAACTGGCAATATTATTCTACACGTCTGCGAGGTGCAGCGGGGGACAACAAAATGGCACGATTCTAAAAACCAAATTACACTCAACCAATACCCAGAAGTGAATGCATACGAAACATGGAGCTGGTATACGGGAGAAAGGAATGATGTGGCCACCAAACACGGCCTGCAAGCACATCAACCAAATTTGCACACATTGTCTGCCTTTCGAAAAACAACATATATGTATGAACCCAACATGCCTTTGTTACGTTTGGCCTTGATCAGGTTGATTCACTATTGTAAATAGTTGCCAAGTCTTAAATAAACTGATCATATGTAAGGCCACGGAGGCAAACGAATGCATCACAATGCGTTGGTTCAGCAAAATACCACTAGAAATGGAAGGTCACAAAATGTTAGATGAACCACAAGCGTAACTAGCGTCTGATTCCAGTAATAAGCTGCGTGGGAATGTCGCGGGGTGAGTAAACCTGGAGTCGGTGCACATCCCCACAACGTACTAGAATACAAACAGACAAAGGATGGGGGAAGACCTACAAGTCAAAATTAGGTTGGCCCCTTTTCCTAGCAAGGAAAATGCCTCTGCGGTGCTATCAAGACCATCAGCTGTCCCATGCTAAGACGGTCAAGGAGTTGTAGTATTCGACCCCACCAGTATACTGTATACGCGTACATGAGGGACTTCCATGACCAACATGTTGTAATGGCCGTACTGAAATATCAGCAGAGAAATGTAACCTCAACCTGCTTAATCCCTGGAGCCAATCCGATAAAGAAAAATAGCGTTCGGTAAATTAGGGGGAAGCAGCTTCTACTAGCACCCCGGATTTCGAGGCCGCCGTGGTTAACCAAGTACACACTACCATCTCCACTGTAACCGTGAAAATCTGTAAAAGTCCGATTCCCATTGGCAGATACATCACCTTTCTATGGACTCCGGCGCACTCGTCTCCTGTGGGGAGAACGGGGCACACGAATATAAACGAGGGCAAGCCAACCAGGTTGACACCAAATACGACAATGCGTACATAGTGAGCAACGTTGGGAGGGAGAGACTGAGAACCTAATAGGGGATTACAAAGCAATACGGACTAAGCAGTATGAAATTTTCTCTGCCCAATAGTGCATTTACAAACGGAAAACTGTTGTTACAGTGGGGAGTTGGCAATCAAATTTATCGTCTTTCACCCCACCCTCTCCCACCGTAACTATCCCGACCGGCACATAGACATAAGCATGTGATTCAAAATTGCAGCCTTCAGAATTCGACAGAGAGCCTGCAATGTTCCGACAAACCTCTTACCCCTGAGGAGACAAGCGTAAAAAAGTCACTGGCACTGGCAGGCCGCGTTGTGTGGTGGGCTCTCTTTGCATAATACGAGCCTCCCTCATCAATAACGCGCAGGACACCGTCGGTGCCGCAATGCCCTCAACTCAATCTGATGGCACAAAGACCTCATACAATCCTGAACCATGGACACCTCTTTTACAGTGAGGGCCATAAACCGTATTCTGTCTCTGTTTCCCTCTTTAACGAAGTTTTGTGGGTCCTTTAAGGCGTGCGCAAAGCTTGCCTAGTTACTCACTTTAACAGAGCATATTCGCTCACAATATTGCGTTTTATATAATATTATAACAGAATAACAGCAGATGGATGACAGTGTTATCGAAGAGCACAGTGTCGTGAGGTGAAAACCAAATCCAAAAGTGCTTCCTAAACTGGACACGGTAGCCTCGGCTACCCTTACCTTCTGGCGAATTTTTCGATGGAAGTCACACGTCTATAAACTGAACGCGACAGCGAATAATCTTCGGATGAATATATAAATATATATATATATATATATATATATATATATATATATGTATATATATATAGCGAATCAGAAATTGGAAATGAGGCGCTTGGTGAAATAAGACAGAAAATAAGGGTTGGCAGTCAAGAAAACCTCGGAAAGCAAAGGGGAGGTTGTGGTGGGTCATAGAAACAGATAAAGAACTTTTTGAGTCAGAGAGAAAGTGGTGGAAAAATGCCCGCCGGGTGAGATCCGAACCCACAACCTCGAGAATACTGGACTAGTGGGGTAACCAGACCGGTATATACATATATATATATATATATATATATATATATATATAGCGAATCAGAATAGGAAATGAGGGGCTCGTAGAAATAACACAGAAATAAGAGTTGGCAGTCAAGAAAACCTAGGAAAGCAAAGGGGAGGTTGTGGTAGGTCATTCAGACAGATAAAGAATTTTTTATCGGTTTGAATGACGTATTCGAAAAGGTTCCCGTACGCAGGTTAGCCATAACCTGCAGACTATCAGGACATGCACGGCAGCTCGCGCCCACAGAGACGAAGTTTCCCATCCCCGTTCCGCTGCCGCTCTACCTCTCCGCTTCGTCCTGCCTTCCAGGTTGCCAACCAGAACACGGGAAACTAGAAGCAGAAGTTTGTGGGGGCGAAACTGCGTCACTTCGGAATTCTGAAAGTCCTCCTCAAAGGCCGTCGAACACCTTATCGGTTTTAGTTGCAGGACCTAATGTTGAAGCTTTTGTGGACACTGGTGCGACCATTATGATAATTCACGAAAGTTTATGTTCTCGACTGCGAAAAGTAAATTCTCCCTATTCTGGCCCGGCTCTACGAGGTGTGAACTCCGCTACTATTCAACCTTCTGGACTGTGTACAGCTCGCGTTTTTAGTGACGGCATTCGCACCACATTCAGTACTCAGTACTGGCATCATCCGTTGACTAAACGATTTTAGGCTGGGATTTTTTTAAATCGGTGTCTGCTCTCATTTCTTCTAGGGAAGTGATGATTGATTTCAATGATACAGACAAGGCTAGTGTTTTGGATATGGCAAACCTGCAATTGGTGGCCTCCTGCGACTTCACTCTGCACCCTGCTCAAGAAACTGTACTACCAGTTATTTCGGACAAAATTCTTGACGGTGCTGTACTCATTGCTCCTATAGGGAAACTCCCCCTTCATGGCGTAGAAATATCACCCTGCCTCGTCCATTTTTCTAAGGTAACTGCTCTCCTGGCCGCAGCAAGTACTACAGCCGAAACTGCTTTCTTACCCCAAGAGACCATCGTTGCTTGTGCTCCGCTCGACGATGCAGTGATTGTGAACTAAATAGGAGCTGTTACGTCGGACGATCATTCTGTGAGCACTCAGCCTTCACCCTTTCCCATTAGTGCAGCAATCAGCTCTAATCTCGACCCAGAGAAACAGGAAATGCTATGTGCTCTTTTCGGGAAACACGAAATTTTATTTCATTTATCTTCTACCATTTTACAGCAGAACTCCGAAGCCACCCACCGAATCGACACAGATGGCTCATGTATAATTCGATGTCGCCCGTACCGCGTCTTACTGAAGGCATGTCAAATCATTCAGGAACATCTTTCCGACATGCTGAAGAAAAACAGAGTTCGCCATTCAACGAGCTCCTGGTCATCGCCCGTTGTTCTAGTCCAGAATAATGACGAATCGGTACGATTTTCTGTGGATTACAGAACGCTCAACAACTTAAGATGTCTACCCGATGCCTAGAATTGACGATGATGTGAACACCATGCAAAGAGCCGAATTTTTCTGCAGTCTGGATTTGAGATCGAGATACTGGCAAATTCCCATGGACGAGCAAGCAAAGAAAAAAAATTACACCATCTTGCCAAACGGGAACCATGAGTAGTATGCGAAGCAGCCATGGGGTCGTATGAAGTTCCCATTAGTTTTCAGTTCGTTGTTTACTTTGACGTTCAGCTTCGCGTACCTTCGTTGTATCAGTAGCTTGTTGACGTAGTTTGAATTAGTGAAGGACATTAGAAGCGTTCGTAGCACAAGCTCCCTCTCGGTTTGTAGCGCAGTGGTAAGAGCGCCACGTACCTCCCGTTGCGGCCAGATATTCGTGGGGTCGAAACCGGACACCGCCTATTTATTTTTAAAGTGTACTGCGCTGACCTCAGTCCAAGCGTTGACTGGGCCAAAGAGACAGCCATGCGCAGTAGAGTGTGGACGGCGGACAACGACAACGAGGGAGGGAGGGACACAGCCCCGAGCATGAGATTGTTCGCATCTAAAACAGCTTTCGCCACGCCTGATGGCCTTTACGAATTTAACGTAATGTCGTTGTGGTTGTGTAACGCTCCCGCCTCATTTGAGAGAGAGAGAGAGAGAGAGAGAGAGAGAAAGACTTTATTGGTGTCCTGCGAACGAGGAGAGGTAAGGGCCATGCAGGGCCTTCCTCCCCCCGCGACTTAGGTCGTCCTCAAAGCAAGGGCCCGCTGGCTTCCGCGCGGTCGGTTCCCGCGGGCTCTCGGGGTGGAAGCCCCAAGAGCGCGCGCCGGGACCTCCCTGCGCCTCTGCCGAGCAAGGGCGGCCTTGAGCCGCTGGATCTCTTGTGCTTGCACGTCGGGGTCATAAGTGTTCATGGCACTAGTGGTTCGAGCGGGCAAGTCCTTCGAGGCACTCGCCTCCACCGGGTTGAGTTCACAGTCCCACAGTAGGTGGGCCAAAGTCGCACATGACACGTTGCACACACTGCACAACACCGACTCGTACACTTCCGGGCACACGTGCCGCGCCAGCATCGGCGTCAGCACCGAGTTCGTCTGGAGCTGCCGGTACAGTACCGCGTCTTCCCTGCTGAGGCGGGGATGTGGGGGCGGCCGAAGCCGGCGCCCCGCACGGTACCACTGCAGGATGTCTCCGTAAGCCACCAAGGGTTCCATCTCTAGTTCCTCCGGCCGTCCCTCTGCCGCCTGCGAGTCGCGGGGAGGCGCCGCGCGGCCCGTGAGTTCGCGCGCGACGGCGTCCGCAGTCTCGTTGCGGTTTGGGAAGCCGCTTCCGCTCGCCCCCGCACCCGCGTGTGCCGGGAACCAGCGAACTGTCGTGACGGTCTTCGGGGCCGAGGACCCCGCACTGCACTGTAACATTCTCACTGCACTCGCGCACACTGAGTCCTTGAGGAAGTTCGTGATGGCCGTGCGCGAATCGCTGAGGATCGTCGTGCACCCGGCACCCGTGAGCGCCAGGGCGATCGCCGTCTCTTCGGCTTGGCAGGTCCTCTTCGCTCGCACGCTGCAGGCGCTGTACAGTTCTCCCGTGGTGGCCTTCACCGCCACGGCCACGTAGGTGTCCTTTCTGTCGGGGTACTGGGCCGCATCCACGTAGAGCGCCCCCGTGTCGTTCGCGTGCGTCTCGGTCAGCACGCGCGCCCTGGCCTCCCTCCTACCCCGGTTGTGGTCCGGGTGGATGTTGCGGGGAAGCGGCAGGATGCGCAGGCGCTCCCGCACCGGTTGCGGCAGCCGCGGCGTCTTCGATGACTCCTGCTCTTCTCGTAGGTTGTAGCCGACTCTCGCGAGGATCTCCCTCCCCGCCACCGTCGTTGACAGACGTTCGAGTTGCGCCGTCCTCTGGGCCTCGCTGACCTCCTCCAAGGTGTTATGGAGGCCCAGCTCCAGCAATCTCTCCGTGCTGGTGCTGGCCAGCAGGCCCAGCGCCGTCTTGTATGTTTTCCTGATGGCCGCATTGATCTTGTCACGCTCCGGCCGCTTCCAGGGGTGGAAGGCTCCGGTGTACGCCACGTGGCTCATTGCAAACGACTGTATGAGCCTCAGGAGGCTGGCCTCCTTCATGCCGCTGTGCTTCGTGGCGAGGCGCTTGATGAGCCTCGTGGCAATGCCGAGTTTCGTAACTATACGGTCGGCCGACGTGCCGTTGCAACGACTGGCCTCCAGATACATCCCCAGCACCCGCAGGGTGGTGACTCTCGGAATGACGGTGCCGTCCCGCGTGCGCACCGTAATCACTCGAGAATCCTCCTCTCCTTTCTTGCGATATCTTCCCGGGGGCGGGACTAGCAGGAGTTCCGACTTCTGCGGTGAGCACCTCAGGCCGGTGTCCGTCAGGTAGTCTTCGATGGCGTATACCGCCGTTTGCAGCACTTCCTCGATGTGGCCGTTACTTCCCCCGGGGACCCACAGGGTAATGTCGTCTGCGTATATCGTGTAACACACCCGCGGGTCCGCCGAGAGTCGCCGGGCCACGCCGATCATCACCAAATTAAAGAGCACCGGCGAGATCACCGAGCCCTGAGGGGTGCCCACGCTGCCCAGTCTCTTCGGGTCCAGGCAGAGGTCCCCCGCCTGTATTTCCACAGTCCTGCCCGTCAGGAAGTCTCGAATGTACTCGTACGTCCTCTTCCCCATGTTGAGGTTGGAGACCTGTCTCAGTATGGCCGAGTGGCGGACCTTATCAAATGCGCTCTGCAGGTCGAGGCCCAGCACCGCCTTGTTGTCCTGCGTCGGTATCGACGTGTCGAGGATGTCGTGTTGTAACAGCAACATTGCGTCTTGCGTGCTGAGCCTCTCCCTGAAACCGAGCATGGTGTTCGGATAAAGGCCCTCCTCTTCCAAGTACCGCTGCCACCGGCTGTTGATCACGTGCTCCAGGACCTTTCCCGCACAGGAGGTCAGGGATATCGGTCGCATGTGCTCGATGCTCAGGCGGCTTGCCCGGCTTGGGTATGAGGATCGTCCTCGCACTTTTCCATTGTTTCGGCAGCCTACCCGTCCGCCAGCACTTGTTGTAATACGCGGTGAGGGCCACCAGCGCCTCGTCACTCAGATTCTTGAGGGCCTTGTTCGTGATCTTGTCGGGACCCGCGGCGGACTTGCAGTTGAGCGTCTGCAGGGCGGCGCGCACCTCTCCCACCTCGATGTCGCGGTCGAGCCACGGATTTTCGTTGCCGCAGTACTCTGGGAACACTTCCTCCGGGGTTTGCGGTAGGTACCGTTCGTTGAGCCTCTTGCGAGTCTCCTCTTCTCCCAATTCCTTGACGGTGGTGTGCATGGTCTGCGCCAGCCGATGGCGCTGATACCCTCTCGTCTTCGTCTCGTCGAGGAGGTGGCGAAGCAGCGCCCAGGTGCGACCCCGGTGTAACTGCCCGTCCGCCTCGCTGCACGCCGCGTGCCACTGCTGGGCGCAGAGCTCGCGGCTGTATTTCTCAATTTCGCGTCCCAACATCGCTATGCGTTTGCGTAACTTGCGATTGTGACGTTGACGTCGCCATCTGCGTTGCAGGGACTGCCGCGCCTCGATCAGGTGCGCCAGCCGACTATCCACGCTCTGCGTTTCCTCGTCGGTTTCGACCTCCGAGGTGGCCTCTTCAGCCGCCCTCACGATCGCGGCCGTCCACTGCTCGATATCGTCCACTTCTTTCTTCGGCTCCCTCAGCCCCTCGCGGAACTTGCTCCAGTCCGTGAATTTGTGCTTCCGCTTGGCTTCTCCCCCCGCCGGCACCGACGTGGGCAGGTCCAGCTCCAGTATGAAGTGGTCACTCCCCAGATTGTGCCCCGTGTTTCTCCACGTGGCCCCTGCCCGCGCCGACGGCGACTGTCGAACGAAGGTCAGGTCCGGGTTTGAGTCTCTTGATACGGACGTGCCCACCCTCGTCGGGTCCGCCGGGTCCGTGTGAAGGGTGAAGCCTGCTTCGGCCGCGTCCTCGAGGAGGCACCGGCCCTTGACTGTAGTGCGGGTGTATCCCAGCTCTTTGTGCGGCGCGTTAAAGTCTCCGCACACGGCAACCGTGCCGCCTTGTGCTTCCCTGACGGCCTTGTGCAGGAGCGCCCTAAACCGCTGCTGCCTGTGGGTCGGATTGCTATACACGTTGACGAGGAGCAGCGTCTCCTTGCGCTTCCTGCCCGTCACCACTTCCGTTGCACAGTACTCGATCGTGCTGCGTCCGAGGAACCCCTCGCGCGGCACAAAAGTCAGACCCTTCCTGACGAACGTGCACACTCCCTGCGCTTCCCCTTTTCCACAGTCGCGCGCACTGGGCGGGGCGCTGTGCGTCCTGTAGCCCGGCAGCGTGGGGGGAGTTTCCATGTGCGTTTCCTGTATCATTATTACATCCGGCGTGCGGTCCACCGTTTTCAGGTGTTGTTGTAGTATCGCGCGCCGGCACTGGAACCCGTTCGCGTTCCAGTGCCAGACCCTTAGTCCTGATTGGGCGATCGATCCGGCCATGTTGGGGCGTCCGCGTGTGAGGGGCTGTAATTATCGTGCGCGGCCTTGCCGCTGCCTCCAAGCTTCTCGTACAGGAACTCCTGCAGGGCGTCGAGTCGCCGCTCTATTGCCGTTATCCGTGCACTCAGTCTGTGCTCCATCGCGTCGACTCTCTTCTCGAGTCTGTCAATACGCTCCGTGGTCCTGCGCAGTGCGCACCGCCACGCTTACTCCTTCCCTGTGGCGGTTCTCGTTGTCGGAAACTTCTAGACTTTCTTCCAGGAATTCCTCCTCGACCTCGCTGTGCGATCGATCCCGGCCCCCCGTCATGGTCGGGGGATTAGGGCGTGGGGTGGCAGCCTTGTTAACCCTGGCGGACTGCTGGGCCGGCCGGGGTGCATCTTCGGGTCGTGGGCTACGGTGTTCGGGGACCGCTCGGGGCGCCGGGGTGGTGGGCTCCCTCGGGCGATCTCTCCTGGCTTCGGGTACTGTGGTCGTTGGCGGCTCTCTGCGGGGCCGCTCGGATTGGGCGATCAGCCGCTGAATCGTCCCTCCATTCTCGACATCTTCGCTTTGAGCGACGCGTTCTCCTGCCGTAGTCTTTCCATCGCGTCGTCTCGCTGGCGCGACGCTTCTCGTTTCCGCTGCGGTGTCATTCGAGCGGCCGCGCCGCGACGCAGGTGCTCCGGCCACCGCCGCCGCCCACGACACGCTATCGGCGCTTTTCCCGCGCTTTCCCGCGCTCGCGGAGCGGCTGGCGTGACGCTGGTTCCGCCCCCCGCCGCCTCGGCTGCTATCTCGTGGCTGATGCAATAGCGGCGGGAAGTTGCGTTCGCCGAATTGCTCCCCCTGTTGCAATGTCTGACCGTGCGCCGGCGTCGCGCACTTCCTTTCCCATTGTCTCTTCTTCACCAAATATGGTGTTTTGAATCTGTTCTTACAGCGACTCGCTCCGGGTGGGGTGCGGTCCCCCACACAACTTGCACTTTGGTCGACATTCTTCTCCGTGCGTCTCGCTCGGGTTGGACTTCCCGCACGCGAAACACACCCTCGTCTGCGGTCGGGGGCACACGTCTCTGCGATGACCCACTTGTCCGCACGTTCTGCACACCTCGTGGTGTTGCCTGTACAGGCTGCACCTCGTGAGCACCAGTCCGTATTTCACCGTAGAAGGGACTCGATTCCCTTGAAACAACACTATAATCGTCGTAGACTTGCCGATCCTGTGGGCGTCGATCGCTAGGGGATTGAATTCGTTCACTATGTTTGCCCTGATTTCCTCGGGTGAGTCCTCCGCCGAGATGTTGCGGATCACCCCCTTTGCCGTATCGTCCGGTGCCGCGTTGTACGCGTACACCTCGTGCTCCTGTCCGTTCAACGTGACGGAGCGCATTTGGGCGTATGCCCTGGCTCGGCTCTCGTCGGGCGTACTGATCACTAAAATATTTTGCGCCGGGTTCGGGCAGACGGTGTCACTCCTCGCCGCCGCCATCTCGAAACCCACCGCCGTCACCACGGCTCGCATTATGTCTGCTGCTCTCGCCCTACCGACCTGCAGACCGCCCCTCGGGCGCACCACTATCTTGTAGTCCTCCCGCGGAATGCTGCGCGGCATACGCGCCATTCTCGCCATCGTGGCATTAACCTTACGGCAAACTGCCGCCCTCGTGGGCTGAGACTTCAGCGCCGTTGCGGCGGGCTTACCGGTGCTCACGAGGGGCTGCGATCCCTCTTCCCGGCCTCGGTAGTGCTTCCTCGACTGGAGCGTCCAGCCCGCGTGGTCGTCCGGCGAGAGATCCTCTCCCGGCACTACTACCGCCGTGCGTCCCTCCCGCAAGTCCAGGCGGGCTTGCGAGTCGTCGTCTCGTGGCTCCATCACGTCCATTTCCGCCTCCGGGTCGCCCTCCGGCGCCTCGAAGCCTTGGGCCGCGTCCATCATCCGTCCCCGCCGCCGCAGCAGCCGGGCGTGGCCGACCCCGTGCTAGGCCTCGGTTAGGCTTAGCATGCCGGCGCCGCTTCGGAACTTGAAGTCCTCGTAAAATCCGTAAACTCGCTCGGATTTTCCAAAATGAGGTATCCACAGGTTCCGGGCACTGAACTCAACACGATCGTAATGAAAAGGACTCACTGGGGTGCGATGGTCCGCCGAAAATCCGCGTAATCCACGGAGCCGAAGTGAGACACGTCCGCTCGCCTCGGCCGCTCGCAGCGCCCCCCCCCCCGCCTCATTTGAAGGCATGATCGGTACAGTTTCTTGCGACTTAAAGTGGAAGACGTCCCTATGATACCTTGATGACTTAGTCGTGTTTTTCTACTTTCCCCTAACATCTCCTTCGATTTAACGAAGTGTTAACTTGCCTTTCAAACACCATCCTGACCCTTAACACAAAGAAATGCCACTTTGCAAGAAAGTCGAATAAAATATTAGGTAATCTGGTGAGCAAAGAAGAAATCCGGCCCAACCATGACCAAATCAATACCGTACTAAATTTCTCTCGCGGACACCGCCAAAAAGAACGTCGCAGCTTCTTATAATTGGACTCCTACTTCCGCCGCTTCATCCGAAACTTCGCTTCAATTCCTTCTCCTCTGCATAAACTGCTGTGTTCTGCCAGACCATTTCTATGGTCCACCGACTGCGAAGCTGCCTATCAGAAAATGAAGTTGTCCTTACCTTTGATACCGGGTGGGCCATTTTGATGAAATAGCGCCCGCTATACTGCACACCGACGTCAGCGGACATGCATTGGGGCTGTTCTATTACAGCGCAGAACATGTTTTGTTGAGCAGGTAATTTCCTACGCCAGCCGGATAGTTACAACTGCCGAGAGAGAGAAAGAGAGAGAGAACAACTTTATTAAGCTTCCTGCAGTAACCCCTACCCCACCTTCTTCGGATGGAGTCTTGGGTCGACGAGGCCGGACGTCTTCTTAGCGGCGAGAGTCGCTCCCGGTGGGCTTCGGCGTACTCGGTTCCCCCTTTCTGCCTCCGGCCCGTCCGGTCGCTGCCTCTCGACCGCCGCTAGAATCTGCTGGACGGCCTGGCGTTGCACGCCGTAGTCGTTGGATCTCTTCGCCTCCTCTATGTGGGGCGGGGAGAACGTCGGCATTGTTGGCATTGTTAGCGCTTATGCAGTCTTTTAGGATGTGGGCCAGCGTGGCCCGCTCCTTCCCGCACAGTCTGCACACATCAGTCACATAAACCTCCGGCCACAAGTGCTTGGCTAGCACTGGGGTAATCACTGAGTTTGTCTGTAGTTGACGGAGCACAACCGCCTCTTCCCTAGTCAGCCGGGGTGAGGCAGGGCCATCGTTCGTCTTCCTAGTCTATACCATGATATCACCTCGCTGTAACTGGTCATGGTGTCCTTGTCGGGGCGATCCACTTCGTCGGCGACCGTCGTTCCCGTGGCAAGGCCGGCTAATCCTCGCGCCACGGCGTTGGCCGTCTCGTTGTGGTTGGCGAGCCCCAGCGAGCTCGCCACCCCTCGCCCGCATGTGCGGGGAACCACTTAATTACCACACCGTCGTTGTCGCTGTTGGTTTCGGCCTTGCGTAGAATACGCGCGGCCGCACAGCTCACCCGGTTCTTCGCAAAATTGCGCACTGCCGTTCGCGAATCACACAGCACCGTCTTTGTTCTTGGGTCCGCGATGGCGAGTGCCACCGCCACTTCCTCGGCTTGGTTCGGCGACTTGGTCTTCACACTTGCCGCAAGCCTGGTCTCGCGCCGGTCTTGGCTTCGACCACGCTGACGCTGAAGACGCCGTTGATGTTTTGTAGCTGGCCGCGTCCACGAATACCGCCCCTTCGTCGTTTGAGTGAAGTGCTATCAGCGCTTTAGCCCGTGCTTGTCTCTTCTTTCCTTGTTGAACGTTGGGTTCATGTTCCGTGGGATCGGGCTTACGACGATGCGTTTGCTCGTCTCCGGCGGTATCTGCTCCCCCGTCTGCAGATCTTCTCTGACGCTGACGCCTAGTTGTCGTAGTATTTCTCTTCCAGTCTTCGTTTCCGATAGTCTTGTGAACTGCGCCGTCTGCTGGGCTTCCGCTATTTCCTCCAGGCTGTTGTGGAGTCCGAGGGCTTCGAGCTTCTGCGTGCTCGTGCCTCCTAGGAGCCCCAACGCCGATTTGTATGCCTTGCGCAGCATAGCGTCGACTTTCTTCCGCTCGCACTGCCGCCAATTGTGAAAGGCGGCGACGTATGCGACGTGGCTGACCACGAAGGATTGAAAGAGTCTTACGAGTCGTTCCTCCTTCATCCCACCTCTTCTGCTCGACACTCTTCTTATGAGTCGCATCGCCGCGCCGGTCTTGGCGTAGAGTTTGGAGACCGTCTCTCCGTTAACCCTGCTGCGTTCGATGAGAATTCCTAGGACTCTGATCCTGCTTACTTGGGGAATGGTGTGTCCCCCCTGTGTTCTTACTGTTATAATTGTCGCCGTCTCTGGTGGGCTGCTTGTTGCGCCTCGCTCCCTTGGGCGGGATCACTAGGAGCTCCGACTTTGCGGGGGAGCATACCAGTCCGAGCGAGCCCTCAGCTGGTCTTCTACTGCTTCCAGTGCTTCTTGTAGTTTGCTCTCGATGTGGCCGTCGCTTCCGCCGGTGACCCATAGCGTTACGTCGTCGGCGTAGACTGTATGTCGTACCCACTCGACACTCTGCAGTCGGTTGGCGACTCCGATCATTACTAGGTTAAAGAGCAGCGGTTAGATTACCGCTCCCTGCGGCGTTCCCCGCGCTGCCTAGTGTTCTTCTCCGGTAGTTGTAGGTCTCCCGCGCAGATTCGGGTGTGCGGTCGGTAGGAAGTCTCTGATGTAGTTGTACGATCTTTTTCCCCGATTCAGGCGCGATACCTGGGCAAGGATTGCCGAGTGCCGAACTTTATCGAAGGCACTCTGCAGGTCCAAGCCCAGGTATTGCTCTGTTTTCCGTTTGTGTTTATAGTCTACGATCTCTCTCTTAGCTGTAGCATAGCGTCTTGGGTCCCCACCTTACTCCGAAACCCGATGAGCGAGGCCGGGTATAGTTCTGCTTCTTCGAGGTAGTGTTGCCACCTGTTCATGAGTACGTGTTCGAGCAGTTTGCCTACACACGACGTCAGCGATATCGGTCTTAGGTTCCGACGCCGGGTGGTTTGCCCGGCTTCGTATTAGAATCGTTTTGGCTTCTCTTCCATCGCGCGCGCGTAGCTTTTCCGGCCCTCCAACATTTGTGAAGTACTCCGTCAGTGCCGCGACCGTTGCGTCGTTGAGGTTCGTAGTGCCTTTGCTGATTACTCGGTCGGGTCCGCCGCCGCCGATCTTCTATTGAGGTCTTGCATGACGTTTCGTACCTCCCATTCTTCAATGTCCCGGTCTATTTCGGCGTTTTCCGTTCCTGATATTCTGGGTGTTTTTCTTTCGGGGAAACGGGAGGTATTTGGCATCAAGTTTTCTCTTCACCTCGTCCTCCCGTCCTTCGCGATCGCCTTGTGGATAATTTTGCCGAGTTTAGGCTGCTGTTCGCCCTTGGTTTGGGTTTCGTCCAAGAGGGGTCGGAGCAGTCTCCACGTTCTACCCATGTGGAGTTGTCCGTCCGCCTCCCTGCATGTCTGTTCCCACTGTGTTTGCCGAGCTCCCTGCTGTGTTTTTCTAATCTCTCTGTTAATTTCGGCGATCTTTTTTCTGAGCTTTCTGTTCGTACGTTGTTGGTTCCATTTTCTTTTTAAGGCTTCCTTTGCTTCGATGAGGGGCCCAGTCGGCTATCCATCGTGTGTACGTTTCCGTCTGTCTCTATCTCAATCCTTGCTTCCTCGGTTTGCTTCCACGATCGCTTTTGCCCACGTGTCTATGCCTCTATTTTCTCGTGCTGAGTTGGGAGGTGGCGGCGAAACTCTTCCCAGTTCGTGTATTTGTGTTTTTTTTTTCTCTTGGCTTTTTGCCGTCGTTTTCGAGTGGACTCGTATCTCTATGATCATGTGGGCGCTGGCCGAGATCGGTCTTGTGGTTCTTCCATGTCGCGTCCCCTCTAGCTTCGATCCTTACGAACGTCAGGTCGGGGTGGTGGTCTCTGGCGACCGATGTGCCGTTCTCGTTGGGGTCTCAGGGTTCGTGATCAGTATTAACCCTGCGTCCGTCGCGTCTTGCATTGAAGTCTCTTCCTTTTTCGGTCGTCTTGTCGTAGCCCCAATCATCGTAGTGTGGTGCATTAAAGTCGCACCCCGATTACTTACCGTTCCTTTTTTATCGTCTTAGCGCTTTCTGCATGAGCGTGCGAAACTTCTGTTTCCTGTGCCTCGGACTGCTGTACACGTTTACGGCGAGTGTGCTTGTCTTCGTCCTCCTCCCAATGATCACCTCCACCGCGCAGCTGTCGGTCCAGTTGCCTGTGTTCAGCTCGTGCTCGACGAAGACGATGCCCTTACGGACGAACGTGCACACCCCGCCGATAGGCCTGTGTGCTCCCGTCTTGTTTTTCGCTCAGTGTCTTTGCAGCTTTGGCGTGTGCTCTGTACCCTGGTAGTTTTGGTGTTTCTATGCAGTGCGTTTCTTGAAGCATGAAGATGTCTGGAAGGGATCGACAACTAGAAGGGATAGACACCTAGAAGGGATAGACAACTGCCGAGAAAAATTAAACAATAACAGAGCAGGAGTGCCTGGCTGTAGTTTGAGTAGTTCAAAAGTTTCGTGCATATCTGTACAGACGTCACTTCACTGTAGTCATGAACCATTCCGCCCTTTGTTGGATAACTTCCGTACAGAACTTGACCGGGCGGCTAGGCCGTTGGGTACTCTGTTTACAAGAGTACAGCTTCGCGGTTGTCTACAAGACTGGCAAAAATCACGGGGATGCAGACGCCCTTTCACGCTGGCCGTTATGCCCTGCTGAAGCTGACATTCAAGTGCTTTTTGCATCAACGGAAGCCTTACGACTTGCCGCTGCGGATACTCGCACGGAACCACTTCCTGAATCGTCCTCTCAGCAAAGGTCCGACACTTACTCCCGAAACCTGATTGGCCGGTTAGACTGGTCCCCTCAACCACCAAATAGTCGTTCACGTCGCCAGCTCCGACAATTTCGACTTAATAATGAAACCCTTTACCGGTACAACTACCACCCAACAGGCGAGAGATGAGTACCCGTCTTTCCCCGTGCCCTCGAACGCAAAATTTTAAAGACGTTTCACGATGTCGCTAGGACGGGCCACCTTGCCTTCCATAAATCTTATGATCGTATCAAAATCCGCTTCTTCTGACCGGGCCTATTCACCTGTGTTGCCAAATACGTTGCATCGTGCGTATTGTGTCAGCACCGCAAACGTCCGACTTCGGAGCCTGCACGCATACTCGAACCACTGCCGTGCCCCTCCTCCCCTTTTAAATTCCTTGGCATCGACCTCTACGATCCTCTACTCGTCACTTCGGCTGGAAATCGGGTGGATCCTTACCCCGTAGATCACTTACACGGTACGCGGAAACAGCTCCTATTCGCACTGTCTGCGCTTTGGAGATGACTGAACTCTTTTTGAAGACGATATACGGGCGACATGGACTACCAATAATGCTTCTTAGTGACCGAGGCCACGTATTTCTTTTGGCCGTTCTTGCAGAAGTTCTTCGCGCCACCAAAACAGTACACAGAACCACGTCCAGCTACCTCCCTCAAACTGATGCTCTGACCAAACGTTTTCATCGCACGCTTTTTTATGTGATTTCCTGTAACATTCCCCCCGACCATAAAAATTCAGCCGTCATTCTCTCCTTCGTCACCTACGCCTATTATACAGCTTTTCAACGAACCACGGGATTTTCGCCATTCTTTTTTGTCCATGGCTGCCCTTTTTTATCGGTTCTCGATCATTCTTTTGTGACTGCGCCTGTGCCCTCTGCATCCAACATTCTCGATGACTATTTCTCACCTGTCTTATAGCCACCATCTCACTCGTCTCAGAACGACAGCCCCACAGGAATACTGCAAGTGCAATTTCGACACTTCCCACCGCTTTGTCTCGTTTAAATCCGGCGATCATGTCTTGAAACAGAGTGAGAAGCTGGGCGAGTCGGTAGGAGTCCAATAATAAAAACAGCGCAAAGGAAGAGACACGAGTGAAAACAGACACGGTCGGACGCAGCCCTGTCTGTTTTCAATCGTGTCCCGTCCTTTGCGCTGTTTGTTTAATGCATCATGTTTACTTTCCACTCAGCTCCGGACTCAAGACACTGCGAGAAGTTCCTTCTCCTCTTCGTAGGGCCTTGAACTATCCAGGAGCAGACTTCACCAGTAAATTACCCCTTTAAACCCATCTCTACTGTCACCGACCGCCGTTGTCGTGGCACTGAAGTTGTAAACGTTTCCCGGCGGATGCCTTTCAACGCCCGCAATTAGCCTTAAGCGCCCGAGTCGGCCGATTCAGCGGGGAGGAAAATGTAAGCACTTACTAAGGCAGGCTTTACCAGCCGTATGTGGACATTTTCCTTAGTGGTATGCGGCGGATGCTATGTGCCACCTGGCTAGCTCGCGGCGCAGTCCGGCGTCCACGCCATCATCATCGGTGTGCTCTGGAGTCTTGGCACTCGACCTGAGCTCGCTAGTCTCTCGCTCTCTGCGATATTCGTTTAATAAACCGGTGCCCGACGACTCCTGGCCTGTGGCTCACAGTAAATATCTATATATCTATATATATATGTTAGACAGAAATAAGGGTTGGCAGTCAAGAAAACCTCGGAAAGAAGGGGAGGATATGATAGGTCATAGAACAGATAAAGAATTTAGAAAGAACGAAAGGGGAGAAAAAATGCCCGCCAGTTGGGATCCGAGCCCACCACCTCCAGAATACCGGTCTGGGACGATAACCACTACGCTAACGGCGGGGCTATTTTTCTCCTCCACTTTCTGTGGTATTTATGTCAATGATTTCTTTTCTGTGCTTGGAGGTGGTAGCCAGTGCCACTCCGACTTTCTCGGGTGAAGGGGACATTTTTTTAAACCCGGGCAGTGAC